>JAWQUT010000079.1:762881-779356 GCA_033807755.1 Ellobium chinense | reverse complement strand
AAAACCAAAGAACATTGCATCTGGAACTGTACACACTATGGCCACAGTATTGATGAACCTTATTTCAACAGTCTTCCCTTCAAGACATGACATATACCCCTACTATCATCTTTTGGTTCACGCAACTTACCTTACATCCCCCTCTTTATACTTCTAATATCTGCTTGTATAATTACATGTATTTTCCAGCTTTATCTGCCAATACTCTTGTAAGGCCCACTAAAGCAGAGTGAGAGAGAGAGGAGAGAGAAGAGAGAGAAAGAAAGAGAGAGAGAGAGAGAGAGAGAGAGAGAAGAGTGAGAGAGAGAGTGGTGAGGAAGCATAAAATGTAGCTTTAGCACTATTCTAGTCATTTATACACATTTATAACAACAACTCTTAACCACATTGTGTTTTAACTTCACTTGACGCTGACGATTGCCCTTTTTATCTGTTTTAACCATGCTGTGTTCCCTATCTGCCTTTGAACTTTTAAACTTTCTTTATTTTTTCTATTCGTCACTCATGCCTATAAATAGTTTTACCAGTTGAGTGTGTGTCTTATGATAATTTTTACGCCTGAAGAAGATCTTTTTATCTTTTTAGACTGAAAATTTACACCAATAAATTAACTTTATTTATCTGTGGAAACCTACCTTTTTACGTTTGTTTTAAAGTTCTTAATCTTTAAAGATTCTTAGATGATGATGATGATGATGATGATGAATGAAACTGTTATTTTAGTGATGAATATTAATCAATGATGATGATTGTAATGATGATGATGATGATGATGATAAAAATGAAGATGTGAATATAGATCTGTTTTAAATATGGGTACTTACTTGCTTTAGCCTTTGCACTTTTATGGCCTTCAGTCATGTAAATGTACAAATGTCAAAGGGCAAAGCCATCCTTATAACTCATAATATTTATGATTGAGACAACGACGATAATAGCAATGCTTGATGATAATAAGAACGTTTTGACAATTTAATTAAACTTAAACATTAATAATCTCCACTATAAACAGTACGAAGGGTTTTTTAAAAAACCCATTAAACCAACATCATGTCCGTCAAGTCCGCATGAAGGAGCATTCCCATGTAAACATCAATTAAAAAAAAGAAATCCAAACTTGAGTAGGTTACCAAAGAGTATCACAAGTCGTTGTCTCGTTCTATCTCTCGGTTTGGCATTCAGTTCAATGCGTATCTCTCTGAAGCAATGGATTATTTTATTCCCTCGAACTGTCTCGGCATAAACTACCTCTGTGATCATCAAACGCGAGCTCAAAAATCATTGTCGATGCTAGCACGCGCTGGCAGTTATTATAAATGGGGACAAGCGAGACTCAAATCCAGTCGTGGCTCGTATGTGTAACCGACATAGCGTCAGTGGTTTGTTGTTGTCATTGCCGCTGCTACTGTTGTTGTCGTTGCTGCTGCTGTTGTTGTTGTTGTTGTTGTTGTTATTGTTGTTGTTATTGCTGCAGCAACTGTCGCTGCCGCTGTCGTTGCCGATGTTTGTAGTATTGGAACAAAAATAGATACATCTATATTACTATATATACTGTTACTACGGCTACCAATACATATTAGGTCAACAACTACTAATACAGCTATTACTTTTAAGTCTTCTACTGCCATTACCACCGCTGTAATCACTACTACTATAACTGCTAACACGTCCTCTACTACCTCTCCTACTTTTGCTACCAATACTACAACAACATACAGTACCTCTACTTTCATTACTATTTCTGTTGTTGATGCTGCTGCTGGTACTTTACTACCACAACCATAGCTGCTTGAGGTTCTTGACCCAATAAACCATTGGGGCAACCACTGAGCGAGACATGTGAGCCAGAAAAGAAAAAGCAAATTTAATGGTCATGTCGTGAACTGCAACAGGGCTGAGGGTGAAAACAGGAATGAAATGATTTTAACCCTTCCTCAATTATGACATTATGACATATATGTACATCATTTTCCCTCGTTACAAGTAGCTCTTAGACATACCAAAATTGTAAAGAATTATAATTTCCATGTAAAGGTTAATATTGAAATTCTTTGACATCAGCCCTTCAAAAACATGATATAGCCAAGGGGTTAATGTCCTCACCAGTGGTCGTATGCATAATCCTTTTCTTGTTTAACGCACTGCAATAACCAAGGGCAAACTAGCAGAACAGTAGTAGTGTTCTTCACTACAGTTAACGCAATGCGTTAATTAGAGCAAGGATTATGCAAACAGCCACAGAACCGCACTAGAAGCATTGTCTCTTAAAGAGCGTCTTGTGCTTTCACAATAAATGGTCCTGGACGTCACCGGTCATATCACAATGTACTATACCGTTTGAGAGGTTTGATGTTTTGATTGTAGTTTTGGAGTACTACACCACACAGCTCTGATTGATTTTCGGTTGTTGTTGTTTTTTTCTTTCAGTCTAATGTGAGCAGTTGGGAGAAGGATCGAGGTCACGAGATAACACTGAGCTGGAACGTTCGGGAACAGCATCAGGCAGTGGATGTTAAAGATTTAACTTGCAGTGAGGTTAGCATCCCGGTGGCGTGGTGGCAGCACGTTCAGACCTGAAGCTGAGAGACCATGGGTTCTATCCCCGGTAGGGACATGAAATGCGGCCCTTCTGAAAATTTGATCTTTCTTTGGCAGTAATTTCGTAAAATCCCTAGTGACACACTTCCCACGACAATTTGTAATAGCTAAGAAAATTATCAAGTTTGGATTCATGTTCCTCCTCCATAGTAATAAAGATGGTGTTCGCAACAGATGTCAAATTTCTAATTAATGTCTACAAGGTGGCCGTACTTCCCCTCAGCGGTTAACGTCTAGACCCAAGACCTAGCTCATCTAGACACCGTAGAAGCCTTCAAACTATGGTTATTGATTTTCATATACTTTTTTTAAGGAAAAGACTTCGTCTGTTTTCCACGGAAACTGTCATAGTCTGTAATTATGAACACGCGTGGCTATTGACAAAATGAGAAAGAAGATCTTACAAATGGTGAGTCTTGTAGTTTCAAGTGTTTTAAAGATCTTTGTGAAACAATGTTGATTCACGAATTTTGAATCGAAATATGTTAAAGTGACTGGTCGTCCCAGAACCAGTGGACTTTGGAGGCTCTGAGGGGGCATGCGGGATTGTCATTGATGTGAAGGGGTCCGTAGATCACGAGAGGTTGAGAACCCCTGAATTGAACGAAGTAATTTAATCTAAAATTTCTTCTGTCAGACCACATTTCAGACCGGTGGTTTTTTTTTTTTATTATTGTTTATGCCGTTGGCACTCAAACATGACACCATATAAATAACAAGAAAAAAAAACAAGAAAAAAATGTCCAACTAGGATTAGAATTTTTTTTTAAATCTACGCCACTCATCAATAATATCACCTTCCTCTTCCTCCTCCTCTTCCTCCTCCTCCTCCTCCTCCTCCTCATCATCATCATCATCATCACGTTATCATCATCATCATCACCATCATTACTGTCATTATCGTCATAACATGATCTTCAAGACCAAAATCAACTACCATAATCATCATCACTTTCGCCAACATTGACTTATTATCATCTTCATCATCACCATGATCAAGTTGTTTTTTAATCAGCAGTATTCATCAGTATTTAGAATTCATTAAAAAAAACAACACCATCACAACTATCATCATCTAGATTATCTCACCACCATCCCATACCCGTTATCATTTTCATCGTCATCATTCTCGTCTTCAATATTATTAACATCGTGTTGGCATCACTTTTCATCACCGACAACGACATAATGATAGTTCCACTTAGAGAATAATTACAGAGTGGCCCTCTATTTCCATCACCTGACACTCCCTGCCTGACAACTCTATAAGTACGGAAGCTTGTTTATTATTTATACACTCAAGTTCAATTTCCAAAGTACGAGGCTGTCACAGTCTGGCAGGTGAATGACTTCCCAGTCTCAGTTCATTCTTATGGGTCAGTCGATGGCAAGCGAGCAGGAGCGTAAGTAAGTCCAGAAAGAAAAGAAGAAAGGGGAAGCCTTAGATAAACACTGAAATGAAACTTTCATTCGCTAATACAGGTCTTTCATTATGAAAGACCTGTATTAGGGAATGAAAGCAAATGTTGTAACCAGCAAGAGTCAGTTTCATTTCTGGCGAAGTGCCATTTTGTTGATGATTTCCTCGCGTATGTTCCCGTAAAGTTTGTGGATCGTTAACAATGAAAAATAGATCACGTAATTGCACCACTTTCGATTGCAACCAGACATCACTTCAGCTGATTAAAGAAGACGAGTCTGTGTAGGTACGTCGAATAACAGTTATTTTGTTAACAGGATGGATGAAAAAAAAAACAACGTTTGCTGATATAAAACGGAGACTGAACTGAACTTCAGGTTATTTTCTTTTTTCCTCTCCCGGGCGCCGAGTCAGTATGTATTATATCAAAAATTTCGGAACATACGCGAGGAAATCATCAACAAAATTGGCACTTCGCCAAAAATGAAACTGACTTTAGCTGGTTACAACATTTGCTTTCATTCGCTAGTACAGGTCTTTCATTTCTGGGTTTATCTAAGGCTTTCCCTTCCCTTTTCTCTTTCTGGACTTACTTACGCTCCTGCTCGCTTGCAATCGACGGATCCATAAGAATGAATGGTATTATAAATTGGTGTAATTGTGATGGTGAAGATCCCTGTCATGTGATTTTTTTAGTCGTCAGTTATGTACTTTTATGGTCTTTACCCACCCATTTACCACATTCTGTGTCCTGGATCTTCGAATTCAAACTTGTTAAAATTAAATTATTAACAGGTGAACTAGTGGCCGTGTGCATAATCCTTATGTTAGTTAACGCACTGCGGTAAGCACGGGATACTCCCAAAACATTAGTGGTGTTCAAATCACTGGCACCTGTTGATTTTTCTTTTTTCGGCCCTTTACACAAATTGTGTTATTCTACAATGCTACTGTGATTTCGAAACATTTTTCCCTTGCAGATTACAGCACTTCTTTTGTCCGATTTTTTTAAAAGCGGGGGCTGGGGGNGGGGGGGGGGGGTTAACGCCCAAAATTTTTCACAGACTTCTTTCATAAATAATCACCTCTACTTCTGATTTGGTCCCCAATTTTTTTCATTAGTCTGGTTTTGACCGTGTGCGGTGTAAGACACTTTATTTTTAGATCTATAAGGCTCAAATTGTACCCGAAATTAAAAACTGGATGCTCTATCTAGGTCACAGGTCTTTTAACATTATTTCCACAACCTGACATTGGCTGACAGAATCCTAGAAGAGGGATGTGTAATATCAGCAGATTAATTGAGTTGTACAAAATGAGTGATTTTGCCTTCTAATAGGTGCCTAAAATCTTCACTGTAATTAACGCGTTACGCTAATTAACGTACAGATTACGCATTCAATTCAATTCAATTCAATTCAATTCAATTCAATTCTGTTTATTAGCTCTGGCAGAGTTCTGCACTAGAGCAATGCAAACAAATACAAAAATACATTTCAAAATGGTGAACATTGAGGGCACATACTAACATATTGAAATGAAATATTTATGCTTATCAATCATATGAAGGATAATATTAATGGTGGTAAGATGTATAAAAAATATCATCATTCTACGGATTCACGCCATTCAGCAAACATTTTACGAATTTACATACATTCTTAAGGATTTCAATATTATTTGTTCTGAGTAATTCAATATATTTCAGTACATTTGGTCTACTGCAAAATCTTATTGGTTTGACGCAGTGTAGTCGTAGTCATGCTGGCGCACCGTAACACCAAGGTCAAACCCTCAACTTATTCTTATTAACTTTTAACATTTCAATCTTGTTTTCTTGCTAGTTTTCCTCCAATTCAATATTATCTGAACTGGAGACTTCCTCTGTTGAAGCTTCTATATTATATTCTTTAATCCAGCAACGTAGAACACTTTCTGTAATTAGCTCAGCTCGAACGCGGCTTTTAATTTCTGGGGAACCAAACATTAACCATGATCGTACAATCTCCGTGGTGGTTGCAGGAACTCGAAAAAAAAAAAGCCAACATAAAAAGATCATTGGGCTTTTGTTGCTGTTATTGTTGTTATTGTTGTTTTTGTTGTTCTTACTACTGTTATTGTTGTTGTTGTTCTTCTTCTTGTAGTAGTAGTAGTAGTAGTAATAGTAGTAGTAACAGTAGTAGTAGTAGTAGTAGTAGTAGTAGTAGTAGTGGTAGTAATAGAAGTAGTAGTGGTGGTAATAGTTATTGTTGTTGTTGTTGTTTTTGTTGTTGTTGTTGTTGTTGATATTTGAAATCGAAAAGGTAATATGTACAATAACAACCTTACAAAAATCACCGCACAAAAAGATCCAGTTTAGGAATTAATAGTTATAAGGATGCATTTCCCAATAAACTGGATGCCTAATCCTAACTCCGGCCTCAACCTAAGTTTTACTAAATCTACCCCTGATGTGCCAATTACTCATGAAGATGATAGATAATACTGGACCACTTTTGAAACGCAGCATCATTTTGTTTTCAAAAATCGATATGAAATGAAGCTATTTGAAACCAATTTGTCCACACACGCTTTTTCTGCATTTGAAATCTGTTCTTTCCAAGCCGCATTGGTGATTCGGTACTAAGGTGATTTTATCATAAATCATGTGAATCGGGTGTTTCGTGTAGTCAGACCAACCGAGCGGGTAAAACTCAGCAAATTTGGGAATTTGGGTCAGGTTCATTGTATAAGTTGCAAGTACACGAAAAAATAAGGAATGATTGTAATTATTTGCTGTATTTTAAGGTTTCAGGTACAATTTGAACTTTCTAGATTTAAAAAAAAAAGGGGGGTGTAGGCCTCGGGCTGTCAAAACCAGCCAAATGAAAAATTGGAATAAATCAGAATTCGAGGTGACCTTTTTTGAAAGAGATTTGTGAAAGATTAGTGGCGTTAGTGTGTTCATTAACTGTCAGTCGTCGATTTCGGGAGGCAGACTTAGGTTGCTGCCACAGCATGATAGACCCATTATAACAAATCAACGNTTGTTGTTGTTGTTGTTGTTGATATTTGAAATAGAAAAGGTAATATGTACAATAACAACCTTACAAAAATCACCGCACAAAAAGATCCAGTTTAAGACTTAATAGTTATAAGGATGCATTTCCCAATAAATTGGACGCCTAATCCTAACTCCGGCCTCAACATAACTTTTACTAAATCTACCACTGATGTGCCAATTACTCATGAAGATGATAGATAATACTGGACCACTTTTGAAACGCAGCATTATTTTTTTTCAAAAATCGATATGAAATGAAGCTATTTGAAACCAATTTGTCCACACACGCTTTTTCTGCATTTGAAATCTATTCTTTCCAAGCCGCATTGGTGATTCGGTACTAAGGTGATTTTATCATAAATCATGTGAATCGGGTGTTTCGTGTAGTCAGACCAACCGAGCGGGTAAAACTCAGCAAATTTGGGAATTTGGGTCAGGTTCATTGTATAAGTTGCAAGTACACGAAAAAATAAGGAATGATTGTAATTGTTTGCTGTATTTTAAGGTTTCAGGTACAATTTGAACTTTCTAGATTAAAAAAAAAAAGGGGGGTGTAGGCCTCGGGCTGTCAAAACCAGCCAAATGAAAAATTGGAATAAATCAGAATTCGAGGTGACCTTTTTTGAAAGAGATTTGTGAAAGATTAGTGGCGTTAGTGTGTTCATTAACTGTCAGTCGTCGATTTCGGGAGGCAGACTTAGGTTGCTGCCACAGCATGATAGACCCATTATAACAAATCAACGCCATCAGCGTCGTTGAGCGTGGCAAGACAGCATCTTCAGATAAGTAGACATCATTGCCAGCTGTTTTATTCTCTGACGAGAGTCATTTCCACCTAGCACAAGCTGACGGTCGACTCGGGGTATGGGGAAGTCCTGCTGAACGGTTTGTGGACAACTGCATTATCCATCCATCCATCCATCCATCCATCCATCCATCCATCCATCCATCCATCCATCTATCCATCTATCCATCCATCCATCCATCTATACCCCTACCTCCCTTTCTCCCGCCATCTTTCACACCAACCATTCAGCCAATATGAGAGTCCAAATATGTATGATATTCTAAAACTTAATCAATAATTTTAATACGTCTTTTGATGCTGACAGAAATAATATTTTTGCAATTCCGTTTTCCTCCAGATTACATTTTTGTCTTCAGAGATATTACACATCAACATGGGTGCTTTGACCTGGCTGGTTTGCAACTGTCTAAAATAGATCCTTTGGATTCGATCAATTTTGCTTAATACAGCTTTAAAAAAATGATAGCATTTTTCTCATTATTGCCATGTAAGAGACTTGATTCGTGATAGGCTATAAATAGTTTTTGTTCGGTCTCAAAATAGAAACATCCGGCCACAGCAACAAAACGGAAGTGACCGTCAAGTTTTAGAAAAAAAACACTTAGTTTGCGTCACGGTGTGAATACAACTCCTCAGAAACAATAGAGCCATGTAGGTTTGAAACAGCTGTTAAGGCCGAACAGGGCGTTCCGAGGAATAACTCTGCTTCTTCACTTCACTATGAAGGCTGGAAACGAAACACAGTTTGGCAACTTAACATTAGATTGCTACTGGGTCTGACATTTGACTTCTGACTCACAGCAAAAAAAGGGCCTGAGTGTGATACCAGTGGAGAGATGAAGCTGGTGTTCCAATCCAATTAGACACTCCAAAGATTTACGACATCAGGCCTCAATTTTCCCCTTCATATAGAGTTCAACCTTTGAACACAGTATGTGAGCTGGGTTTAGATTTAATCGCCAAAATTCTATAAGGACTGGAGACGCTAGAGTCTAGATCTAGATCTAGATGCTAGTCTCTCTTGTCTTTTGAGCATGAAAGGACTGGCTAGTCTGGACTAGAGAAAGTCTTGAATTGCAAATTACAGCTTTTGGCGGATCTAGATCCGCAGAGGAGAGGTTGGAAGGGAAGTTATCGATTTGTTACATATTATTGTATTTTAATATCCAGAAATGCGTAGTTTGGCTAGTATAGATCGGCATCCAGACTACCATTTAGATTCTATCTAAGTCTTGTCTAGCGACAGCTTCAGGTCTGAGCAGTCACAACACTGATCTACTTCTGCCTTGTCAGAAGATTCAGAGGAAAAGCATATGGGAGAATGATGGAAAGCTATCAGTTCATACCCTGGCAGCAACACATCTGTTCAGCATGGTTAAGGTGAAGAGGGTAAAAGAACTGGCTAACTTGATAAAATGTAATCAGTTTTATAGAAAGCTTAGCATCCTTAGTTACAGATACGAGGTATACCTTTTATATGCTCGGACTAACCATGTTCTACTGGTCCTAGAGAGCTGAAACTTTCACAGCATCTCGAAGTACTCTCAATTAGCACTGATGCACGACTGCATCCTCTTAAACTAAGAGACAAAGGAATGGCTCCACTCCTCAGCAAGTATCCCCTCGATTATTTTGTTGAACGTAAAAAGCGCTTCTTCGTTGTTACTGAATCGCTTTCCTCTCATTTGATCATTGACTGACGGGAAAAGGAAAAAGTCCCAAGGAGCTAGGTCCAGTGAGTAAGGCGGGTGTGGGGGAGATTTTACGTTTTCTCTTTCCTAATACTCCAAAGTGACGTGTGCTTTGTGAGCACTTGCGTTATCGTGGTGCAGCTTAAGCTCTCGACTGCCCGTCCGCGGATGCCTTTATGCCTACTCCTGGAAGGCCTTTGGTAAACAGTTATTGATATACCACAGGGCAGTACTAGTCCTTTGTTTTTCTACAGGAATTGTTATAATATGGCCACATTTTCCGAAATAAAAAACGCCACCATCATTAAACCAGTGCTCTGAGATCGCTTAAATTTCACAGGTGGAGCATCTCCAGCATGCAGCCAACACATGCTTTTGTCGCTTGCTTTCAGGGTTGTAATAATTATTGTACACCCATGTCTCGTCTCCAGTCATAACTTTATACACAGACTTTGACCGGCCTTCATCATATTCTCTAAGCATGGGTTGACAAAACTCAACCCTAGCCCGTTTCGGATCCTCAGTCAACATATGGGGTACCCACCGGGCACAGACCGTCCTTAGCTTTAAGTGTTCATGTAATATTTTATAGACAGTAGTGGATGAAAAGCTAAGTTCCTCCTGTATTTCCTCATATGTTATTCTCCTGTCTCTATCACCAACTTTCGCACAGTTTCTATGTTTTCATTTGTAGTTACAGAGACAGGTCTTCCAGGGGAAGGGTCTACTTTGGTGGTCTTTCTGCCACATGAAAATTATTCCTGATACCATTTGTAAACAGTTGATTTGGAAGGGGAAGACTCTCCAAATGTTGCTGTTAGCTGATCCAGACATTCCATAGCCGTTAAACCCCTTTTATAGTCCTACAAAATCATTGCTCGAAAATCACGAGCGTCTAGCTCCATTTTGATATTCGAAGACGGCCTTACCTCACCTCACATTTCCGGTCATAAAACATGTCATTTTTGTTTTTAAAAAATTATGAAAATATTTTCCTGATCTTATAAAGCATTTATGCACACCTCTGCCAAATTTGAAGACAATAGGACCAGTAGAAATAGGTTAGTCCGAGCATATAAAAGATATACCTTTTCCATGAGGAGTCACTTTGCAGGGAGGCATCGTGGCGTCACCCTCATCGTTCGACGAGAATGCTGGTCGAGTAGCGAAAATTTGCCGAGCTGGAAAAATACTTGGTGCATACTCAGTGATTTCTGGAAAATATTTAGGTTACTATAGGATTTTCTTCTCACAAATTACTGTGGCCTACCCAGATGTCACTTACCCAGTTATGGTAAAAATAATTCAGCCAGTATTATCTTTACTGTTTTCAAGTCCCTTGTTCAATAGGAATGGGCGTTTCTACAGTTTTGGACTCTGGAACCGAAAGATCGAGTACCAGTTCAAGAATTTGCCAGATTTAGCGGGTTACAAATAAAGATGAGTGGGGGGGTGGGGGGTGGGGGGGCCCTTGGTCATCAGTCTCATTTAAATGTAATGTTTTTAAGGGATACGCAAACAGGCAAAGTTCATTTCATGTAAAATTTATGCATTCCTAAAACTTGCATAAAAACTACTGAAGGATTAAAAGGGACAACCAGAGCTTGATAGGAGTAAGGGGTCATGCGAAAAGCGAAGGTTGTGAGACCGTTTATAAGATAAACCTTCAGATAAGCATTGCAGACAAATGGACTGGCTGTTGCATTTTGAATCATACATTTGTTGATACTATTCGTTGTGTCATCTATGATACCATATCATTACCGCCATCATCATCATCTTCACAACTACCATCACCATGAAAGAACAATACCAAACAAACAACACCAGCTGCATTACGTGTAAAACCACCACCACCACCATCGAGTCTTACAAAACTCCACCTGCATTTCTAGAGATAACATCGGTGTGAAGAGCTGAGCAGTTTCAACAGTTATTTTTGTATTTGTTTGTGTGGACATGAGATAGTTCCATTAATACTTGTAATTTTACTACGAGAATTTCTAGATTTACTTAAACGCCAAAATCAGTTAAATATTTAAGATTTATGAGCAATAATTGTTTTAATCCAGTGAAGTGATGTTTATTTATAGAGGTTGTTGGAATGGATTCAGTCCCAGTGTTTTGAACCAAATCCAATCGATTGCTGACGTGGAATCGGGAACTGAGTGGTGAAATTGGAATCGGCCCATCCCTATTGTCCTGGCACTGCTGGACAATCTCATCAGTCTAATGTGAGAATACTTGTTCTTTAATTCAAACTATGTTTTTAACCGCTTTAGAATATAACCAGGTCAATGTCCTCATTTATGTCAAGACATCATTTGTGATTTATTAGAGACGTTTTACTTTCTTCCAATTTCAGATCTCTCACGGGCTGTCAGGGCAAAAGTAGGCATCCGCATGTGGCATTTCCTGGTGTCTTGACAATACTGCACAAACTAGTTATACACTTGTTGTAAAAATCACATCTTAATCTGACACAGAGCGTATATAGTGCCATTTTAACATTAAGAATTGCCATATCCGCATGCTGTGTCGATCTCTGCCTCAACAGTCGGTAAAAGATCTGAACTGTTAAATAAAAGCTCTCTCTTGTCATAAGACCATTTTCAGATAAGGTTTCAGGTTTCTAAAACCATTAAATTTTTATCAATGTTGTTTTTCACTTACGTCTACGCATGTCGAAAGCGTGAAGGATGTAATTTCAGATTAATTAAAACTTGACATGTCTGTGAACCGAAAGAAAGTCAAAGGTTCTATTTCTCACTGTTTTCACAGCAGCAACAACAACAACAACAACAACAACAACAACAACAACAACAAAACAGGGGGATGATGAGGAGGTCAAACCGAGAATTCTCGAAAATATATGAAATGACCTTCACACTATTGCTCAAATTTATCTGATTAAATTCGGGTACTATGTCTTCTATATGACTATGCTGACCCATGTCCCCTTGGTGAGCATGAAGCAATAGTGCCAGTGTAGATTAGTTCAACTGAAAATTAGCACGAGCTAAGCTGACCTATCCCCTCTTTGAATACCCATATGAAAAGAAATTTCACACAACAAATATCAGATCTTTCCTTTTTCTTCTTTTCATAACATCGTAGAAAGAAGTTCAGTTGGCTGAAATAGACAATGAAGATCATCCATTAACAAAAGGTCCCCGGATAAAAAGAATTATTCCAGACCTAATCAACGCGAAATGCCGTGTAAAAGGAGTAGGACTGTAGAAAGATGTATGTATTTATGATTGACCCGGCACTGTCAAGGTGTCTGAAGTCAAGAATGATTTACTACCGAGATTAAAAGCCCGCTCGTGAATGAAGAAATAATGAAAGGGAAGAATTATGAGATATTTCAGTAACTAAATTCAATCTCACGGACGATTTACATCCGAGCGCTATTTTGCCACATTTCACGAGTAAAAACGTTTTATTTTGTTCAGCACTCAAACTTTGCAGATTGCTAGTATACTGTCCTTTCGAACATTAGGGTAAAGAAACTTGGTTTCAAAAAATTTTTTATCATAAAAACAGGGCCTATTTCCTGTGACATAAAAATGTGTAATTAATTCTTTTGTCATGTCACACGTTTAATCAATTTAACCTTTTCCGCTTAAGAATACTTCCACTGGAAGCCTTGGAAACCTCTAGGGGTATGAATATAATATGACGTCGTTTGTTTTGTAACTACAGTGTTTTTATTGGGTACACCTCGTTTCATCGACAACATTCTCTCTGTTGTTAAAAGAAGATCAAAGGAGAAGGATTAACCTCTCGAAGGCACTGTACAGGTAAACCTCGTTTCGTTGACACTCGTCAGTGTAGACAGTACACCGTCCATTAAAAAAAAAAACGATACCTTGTCAATACCTTGTCCCAAGACTGACATCGTCATGTTCGGGGCATTCCCATAGACACGGCGTCCCCCTTTCCAACAGCCATCGTAAGGTGTGAATACTGGCCAACAACTTTTTTTCATTGTAAGTAAGAGATTATAAAGAGTATCTATGTAATAAACAATCCCTTCTACAAATTTACACAATGTTAACTTTAAAAAAGTATGTGAGTGAATTTAGTAATAGTACTTGACTACAGACAATCCAGATGTGAATCTGCATGGGTATGAAAGCTTTAATCTTGTGTTGTCGATGAAACGAGATGAGTTGGCGGCATGTGTCGATACAACGAGGTTAATGAGGTATTTTCAGATGCGTCAGTTACACCACGTGATCTAGGGATTGCTAGGCTATTTTGATAAATGACGAGTAATCATACATGAGCAGAGCATGTAAACAAACCAACGTGTGAGCAAGATTTCCTAGGTCACGTGATGGAGCTGAAAATACCTAATTAAGATGGCGTGTCGATGAAACGAGGTGCGCCCTTTTCGTTGTCGTGGGGTTGCCCTTCGTCTAGATTAATTGCAGTGGACTGCAAAAATGGATGCTCAACCACAGTGCATGAATATTAAAAATACTTGAAATGTTATAGTGTTTCTGTGATCTAAAGTTCCAACGATAATTATTGTCAGCTGCTTGGATCTTCTTTGTGTCGTTTAACTGTGTAAGTTCATTCGCGTCAGTTGTGAGTGATGTGTCTCAACCAGGGCGAGGAGCACTTCAGGATCTGATTTCATGATTAAAAGTTCATTCTTTTTAAGGGGGAAGGGGGGGCGCCACCTGAGGGCCTTTTTCTAAATGCTTGGAGCCACATGATTTTAACCTTGATTTTTGGACTCAGCAGGTTCAAATTAGTGGAAAACAGTCAAATTTGTTTTACATTTTATTATAGTTGCTATAGAAACGGCCGCCATCTTGAATTTTCTACCTAGAAAACCGTCAACTTCAAAAGGTATCTCCTCCTCCAGATGAAATGCAATCCAACTGAAATTCCACACATGCATTCTTATACACCTTGTCTACAAAGT
Source organism: Ellobium chinense (assembly GCA_033807755.1). Classification (NCBI taxonomy): domain Eukaryota; kingdom Metazoa; phylum Mollusca; class Gastropoda; order Ellobiida; family Ellobiidae; genus Ellobium; species Ellobium chinense. Next base: position 764,857 of record JAWQUT010000079.1, on the reverse strand, counting down.
AACAGCGAGTTATTTTTGATAAAATGATAAAAAAATATTTTATGAATTTTCAAAATTGGTATGTATCAGAACATCGATTTTCCCCCATTTTTTGGCCTTCGCCAACATATTTCCTGAAAAATGAAAAAAAAAAGTCCAAATGTCTCCCTGTTACTTTTTTTGTACACCTATNCCCAAGACTGACATCGTCATGTTCGGGGCATTCCCATAGACACGCGTCCCCCTTTCCAACAGCCATCGTAAGGTGTGAATACTGGCCAACAACTTTTTTTCATTGTAAGTAAGAGATTATAAAGAGTATCTATGTAATAAACAATCCCTTCTACAAATTTACACAATGTTAACTTTAAAAAAGTATGTGAGTGAATTTAGTAATAGTACTTGACTACAGACAATCCAGATGTGAATCTGCATGGGTATGAAAGCTTTAATCTTGTGTTGTCGATGAAACGAGATGAGTTGGCGGCATGTGTCGATACAACGAGGTTAATGAGGTATTTTCAGACGGGTCAGTTACACCACGTGATGTAGCATTTTGATAAATGACGAGTAATCATACATGAGCAGAGCATGTAAACAAACCAACGTGTGAGCAAGATTTCCTAGGTCACGTGATGGAGCTGAAAATACCTAATTAAGATGGCGTGTCGATGAAACGAGGTGCGCCCTTTTCGTTGTCGTGGGGTTGCCCTTCGTCTAGATTAATTGCAGTGGACTGCAAAAATGGATGCTCAACCACAGTACATGAATATTAAAATTCTTGAAATGTTATAGTATTTCTGTGATCTAAAGTTCCAACGATAATTGTCAGCTGCTTGGATCTTCTTTGTGTCGTTTAACTGTGTAAGTTCATTCGGTTCAGTTGTGAGTGATGTGTCTCACCCAGGACGAGGAGCACTTCAGGATCTGATTTCATGATTAAAAGTTCATTCTTTTTAAAAATGAGTTGGAGTTTATATATATATGATAAAGAGGACCTGAAACTTGTGTTTGTTTAATATTACATTTATAAAATTCGTTGTACATTTTATAAAATAATGTGATTTCAAACAAACACTCATCACTTATCATCTGTATGTTTGAATTATGAAAGCAAATCCATCTGTGTCACGGCAGAGTAACAATCGAGCGATGCAGCTTTAAAGGATCCACGTTCTCGCCTCAATACAGTTTCTGAAGATGTCTATTATTAGGGTTATGGCGTCCTCTTCCCATGTTTCCCCATTAGCCTATAAATTAACAACCTCATTTTCGAATGTGTAACCATAGATTATCTGTAAAAACTGGGAGATGGAATAACATCCTAATAGAAAACAGATTGTGTCCTGTTTGAAATACACATTAGGTGACGAATTTCATTACATAATATTTGAATGTTCTGGCTTCCAACACGACAGTAAAACACTTTCTACCAAAATTATACCACACTAATTCCAACACCTACAAAGCAAAATTACTTTTCAACGATAATCAAGCATACACAGTTCATTGACAGTCTGGATTTGTCAAAGGCATTCAAGATTTGTTTTAGTCTTTATTCTTGTAATCTGAATTAACCCACACCACCCTATTCCAGCACTCATAATGTTGAAAATATGTTACGTTTGAACCCATATTATTGTGTCCCTACATTCTGGGAATAAAAAAATTCTGTCCTGTTCTGTTTTGTATTGATAAACAGACGCGTGGGCTTGCCGTGCTTGAACAGGACTTTGTAATACGGGCATATTGAGAGAACCGGCGTTGTGACCATAGCGTGGCATGACTTACATTATGGCCTAGTACTACTGACTTAGGCCGGCAGGGAGAGCTAAGTCTGTGCTTGTTTGTGGCGGTCTTAACCAAGTTGAAGTCTACATAGTCTATGTGTCTGAACACTAAACAAATAAAAATCATCCTCTTAAATATATATTTCTATTCGTATTATCGACTGTCCAGGACTTGGGACTACAGTCCTGTGCCCCAGTTCCTCCCCC
>JAWQUT010000079.1:721704-753694 GCA_033807755.1 Ellobium chinense | reverse complement strand
AGAGAGAGAGAGAGAGAGAGAGAGAGAGAGAGAGAGAGAAATGGGGAAAAGGCTATATCAGTCCTTTTAAATCGTCAGTGTCATCAGTAATATAATCATCATCATTAACAGAAATAAAACTCGAACCATGTTTCGAATGTTGGGACTGATCTGGCTGTTGATCAGGAGCATGCACTAAATCACCGAAATTCCTTTATCGGGCGGTCAAGAAAAAAAAACGTTTATTTAATTTTAGTGTTCAGTCATTCAAATCTTATGCAGATGGTATTGTATCCCAGTTTCTTTTAACTCATGAAGTTATTGGACTTTGAATTCAGTAAGCTTTTTTTTTTTTTGGGGGGGGGNGGGGGGGGGGGGGCACCGAGTATATAATTATTACATGTATTATGGAATCTAATCCTGAACGTCTTTAGTAATATCATCACCACCATCACTCATAACGGTAAATAAACAGCCCAAGGAACACAACACTTTTAATTTACTAGGGGAGAATTTTATTATTAGTTTAATAATTATGATTATATTACTGGTAACACTGACTTAGAGGGACCGATATATCCTTTACCATCTCTCTCTCTCTCTCTTTCTCTCTTTCTCTCTCTCTCTCTCTCTCTCTCTCTCTCTCTCTCTCTCTCTCTCTCGTTCTCTTTCTCTTACTTAGATATGAAACACCACCTTCATCATCACCATCATCATCATCATTATTGCCACACCCATCATCATTTTTCAAAATGATAGACATTCTCAAACTGTGACATGAAAAAAAAAATAATAAACTGTTCCAAATTTTCTGACAAGTGTCCGAACTAAGTAGGCAACTAAGGAATAATGAATACAGAATGATCAGACAAACACACATCACGACATCATAACTAGGGAGATCCCCATCATTGTGATCATTAACAACAGCAAGTACCTAAAGATTACAGGCCTGTAATTATACTTTCACTTTTGGGTCCAACTACTCAGGGGGTATATTTCATCTCCCCTTTTCTCTCTTTTGGCATGCCCTGCTTCCAGTAATAAGGGCTCCAGGGGGGAAATTTTGATATCATGGGAAACTGTGTCCATTTTACTTTATTTTACCAGGCACTATTTAGCCCTGGGCTGGAACTGCCAGGTGAAGGGTGAGCTCAGGCGGAAGAGCAGAGGTTTGACGTTGACCAGTGAAAAATGCAGGGTCTGTTTACAAATAGCAACCAAGCTCAAAATTTCAATGAGCTTGCTAGAGTTGGGTAAGTCTTAAAATTTGGGCCACATAATGAGCTTCAATCTGGTATGGGTCTGGGTGAAAGCTAAAACTTTGGGTTCAGAGGGCAGCTCAAAATTTAATATAGCCCACAGAAGAAAAAAGGATCCAATCCTATTACAGGTCTGTAACTTAAAGCCATAGATCTACTTTCCCCACCATGTTTGTTTGAAAGACCATCTCCACCACAATCACGAAATAAAAGTGGTGCACTTTCTGGAATAATAATACACCTACAACAGAAATGAAATCAAGTACGAAATTCAGGTTGGTTTCATTTGACACTCAATTTAATACAGCCACAAAACTCAATGCTGACGTCAGCTGCAGTTTCTATACTCACCACTGACTTTCCCTCTTTTATCAACATCTGTAAAGTCAACTATATACATGTGTGAGTATTTGGGAAGTGTGTTAGGGTCACGGGTGAAAACTTAGGCTTACAGGTGAAGCTAGGGAACGATATACAAGCAGAAGCTATTTAAGATTTAAATTGCTGTGACGTTAGCTTCCCTATGGTGTAGTGGCAGCACATTCTGACTTGCAAGCTGAGAGATCCTGGGTTCATTCCCCGGTAGGGACAGGAGATTTTCAGGTTATTTTCGATTTAATAAAATCCCCAATGACACACTTCCCAAGATAATATGTAACAGCTAAGAAAATTATCAGACTGGACTCACATTCTCTCCCTCCCACTCCCCTTTAATAATAGAAAAGAACTGATATGCCTTTCTACCCGGTTACACATGCATGCACTAAGCCTTGTCTCCTTATAACTGTGTCTTTTTAGTCTGTCATGGTAACAAAAGGATGAAAAATATAATTACATCTACACTATGTAAAATCAGTGCATACTGGAGCCTTTCCTCCAGTTATTTCTACCTCTTGTCTCAGTTCAGTCCTTCAGAGTGGTATAAGAAAGTACTTTTTTTTTGTCTGCATTTTTGGTCGACTTCGGTCAATATCGAAAATATAGTACTCTCGATACAGTCCAGCTCAGCGGGAGTGCTTACTTCCATCTCTGATGTGGTGAATTTAGGATTGGTTTCACTATACATTTCATTTGTACTTATTTTACGTGCAAAATTTATCCAGGGTTTTGATTCTATTAATGACTGCTGAAGTGTCCAAAACTGATCTATACCAATAAACGGATTCGACTTCTCTTATGAATTCCCAGCAGGACGTTATTTTGACCTTTGACCTCGGAGCTGGAGCTGGCTTTAATTCTTGGAATCATCGTAACGTCACAGTATCGATATCGAGTATGGACTAAATTGGAGTCGTGAGAACTTATATTATTATTACTTTGAAAATATTGTCTATGGCTCAGTCCTAGTTCTTTGTAAACAAGGTAAATCTACAGCTTGATGCTTATAGGCGTAATGGCCAAACCGTCTTGAAAGAGGCTGGAGCATACAACATGCATTATGACATCTTTATGTTCAGCACAATACATTGAATAACAAGACACGAGAGTTGCAATTATAGGTCTGTAATCATGCATGAGCTCACTTTTTGTCATGTGTACGAACAATAATGAAATACAGTACTTTCTCTCCCTCTCTCTCTCTCTCTCTCTCTCTCTCTCTCTTTCTGTCTCACTCTCTCCACACATACAAGTGAATGTTTCCGTTCCCGTCCCTTCAACTTTTTTCCATAACTTCGCTGTTGCTGGCCACTGGCCAGTCAAAATTCCCCACTCTCTTGTTTGCGTGTTGTTGAAAACATCATCACTGCACTCCGGGCATGTCCATAAGTGTCCGAATAGAGTCACTCTAACCTAGGGGACGGCAAATAAAGCCAGGTCCATTGATTCCGATCCTCATTCGCCTAACCTACCTGAAAGAACACTGCACCGGCTCATTGTGCAGCCTGACTGACATCTGACCGAGGATTGCATTGTTCCTTCTAGTCGATCTGAGTCACTTTCTCTTCCTTTCACCACACCCACTTCTTTCGTATCCTATCGTTGCTTGTCGTGAAGATTGTTGGGGTAAACTTAAACCGATGTAATTGTTACTGTGTCCAAAAATAGTAGTAAAACCCATATTTTGGAACACCTGTTACAATGGGAAATTATTAAAGACTTAATTTTGTGGAATATCTTATCAATAGCCTTGTGTGGGAGGAGGCTGTGGCAAACATTAATGGTGGTCTTATGCTAATGAATGAAACAAAAATACAAGTATAGCAAATATCACTCGCATTCTTTCCTGTCTGTTCCGCATATAGTTGCAGCCAGCTTAGCTTGCCTAGAGATAGATACTTCTTCACACATGTGGCTTGCCATTTTGTCAAATTGCAGAGACCAAACAAACACAGCCCAGGAAATTCAGCACGTATGGATTTATCCGGAGTACTATTGATGTTGTATCCAGCATCAAATAACAGGCAACACCATTGGATAGCCTAGATAGATGCAATCTACCGATGCTGATCACATCACAAACTGATGCCTTCACCCCCTTCTGTCCCATCGTAGCTGGCAACAGTCTCAGCTCTCCGAGCCACAATCGCCGCCTGATCCTCCACGTCAGACTCCTCCGAGTCATCATCCTCCAGGTCCCGGTAGAGGTCGCCCTGTGCCAGGCGCGCTTGCTGCTGCTCCAAGTGCTGCTTCCGCCATTTTATTCTCCTATTTTGAAACCAGACTTTGACTTGGGCTTCCGTCAGATTGAGTGAGGCGGCCAGGTAATATCTGCGGGTACAGAAAAGAGGGGAAAATGTATTGTAGAAAATGTATTGTGATTGAATTGTTAGAAAAATTCGGAACGCCCTGTAACAGTTGAATTTATTCATTGGAATGCAAGTCCAAGAGAGCAGGGGAAAAGTTGCGATTAGGCGGAAGGTGCTGTTATGAGATTACGTGGATCTGGTGATGTTTTCTCTCGACTGTTCACGAGGGCTCCGATTAAAGGGAGAACTTGTAATGTTTGNAGAGAGAGAGAGAGAGAGAAACACATAATTTTGTACACCGAACCGCATAAGATAAATATATTTTAATAAGAGAAATGAACATATCCTTAGACAAATGAAAAATAAATAAATAATAACAAAAATACTCCAAATAAAGAAGATCTGTACACGTAAATGAACGACCTACAAACAAACAAAGAGAAAACAAATATAAGACATAATAATATAAAACTTGTTATTAAAAGTGCACCGTTTATACAAGTTACCGCCTGCGCGCATTAAATAAAAAGGAAGAAAAAAAAAAGTAACAAGCAAACAAACAAAATAGATGCATCCCTGCACCCTTCTCCTCCCTCCATCCCCGACTTTCCTCACAGAAAAAAACCGGTCTAACTGAAGAAAAATTTATTGTTATGCTTTTGGTACGTCACATAATTATATGTCTAAAAGTATTTGTTGTTGCTCTTGACATTCTCGGTGAAGAAAATCTACAGTAAGGTCCATTATTTTCCTTTCTCTCGTTATGGTTACACTGAGAGAAAGAAAGAAAGAAAGAAAGAAAGAAAGAAAGAAAGAAAGAAAGAAAGAAAGAAAGAAAGAAAATTTTAGACCGATGAATCTGTCGACCGTGAGAAAATTCAGACTCCTCCATTATGCTTCAATCCAGAGTAGAGGGAAAGTTGACGGAGAAGACACTGAGTGTCTGTGGGCCACTCTATCAACGTTGGTAATAGTGATGACAATGTTTGGACTTTCCAACAAAAAAACTTTTCATAACCGTAAATCAGCTCTGTGCCAGCCTCTGTAGGGTCCATCTTTTCACAGGAGACAACGAGTTGACAGCGGCGAGTTTAGACCATGGAAAGGAAGGGCCGTTAATTTAGTAAACACGCGGAGGTCAATAAAATTATTCATTTCTGATGGCCCTTGATACAGATGGTGTTGCTACAACATCAGACAAAGCTAACGTACTTGGGACGTCGGATGTGTATTGAAGACGATGATCTGTTGACTTTGAGACGGCAATCATACATTATCTCACTCCAACATAAAAGCAAATATTAATGCGGGAAAGCGGAAGAAACTAGACCAGTCTATTAAATTTTACTCCCAAAAGCTCCCCGCAGTTGGAATGGGCAATAGAAAGTCCGAGTGTACAGCACAGAGCCCAAGTAGTTTAACAACAGCTTACAGTTAAACTACACAAAGCTTAAGATAAGTTAAGATACTGTAGACTGGATGTATGTGAATTTCTCCCTGTCCCCGGGACTATTTTGTCTTGGGCTTTTCAGTCCTCAACGAGTGAAAATGTGACGTCTATATTAGAAAAGTAGTGTAGATAATTATCTAATTGCTGAGGTCCCACGCCCTTAGCATGAAATTCAAAATATTCGACGTAAATTTCGATGTTGGTATTACATTATTATTAGAGAGCTTGTGCATTTACGATGGGATTTCTTAGCCATCGCAAGATTTACATTGGTGCATCGGTGCTGAATGCCCCCTCAGTACTGTTGAACATGCAGAATCAATGTAATTCTTACGATGGTAAAAGAACTCTCAATTATTTTTAGTTACTTAATTAAATAGGCCTACACACGAAATTGATGACCATAAATCTAAGAAAAATCTTGATCATTACAGTGGGCCCGAGAAGACAGTTTATTCTGATAGCTCCAACGTTTTGAAAGACTTAATTTTATTTGGTTAAATAACTACGTTAGCACAATCTGTAGTTATGTGAGCTTTACGAGGATGTACGTTTAGCCATAAATCAATGCTATATCGTAGCGGGTAGGATTCCGGCGATCTTAACAGTCTTATTAGAATTGCCTTGACCAAAAATTCTCATGATTCTTTCCATTTAACTGTACATTACTTGGTCAAATATGTTTCAATTGTTTTCTATCCTTTTTCTTTAGGAAAAAAATTACATGAACAATTATATCAAATAGCCAAAATGCGCTTCAGCTATCCCTCAACAAGGAAAAATTAAAAATCTGGCTCAGAAAACACTTTGAATTTCCTACAGTGAGGTAGACATTTTTCATGAAATCGCTCCTAAAAAAACATATTTTAACCGTTGAAATTTTCATTCTTAAATTGTGAAAAAAATACTCACAGACGTGCGAAGGGTTAATATCATAGACAGGACTAAAACTTATTAACTTTCATCAAGTAATGTAGGCACCATATCATCATTCTCCCAAAATTTCACCCAATACGTTACGCCATTTGAGAAAAGGCGTTTAAAAGTTGATCGTCCCATAGGTGAAATAAAACTTTATGAGAGTCACATTTCTGCTGATTTGTTATCAAGGTAATAATTTTCCGAAAGTTTGAGCAGTCCCGGTTGATTTCCAACTGCAAATGAGAAAATTTTGCCTTTTGATCTAGGAATGATTCAGAAAGTTTGAGCAGCCAGACTAATTTCTAACCACAAATTACAGGAAAAGTTGCCTTGTAACCTTGAACGCCACAATCAATCTCACATAAAATATCCCTGACTGGCACCAACGATAATCTATTTCCTTAGTGTCTTCTGAAGAGATTTTAATGGGTGGCTTGCTTTAGTCGTGAACAGCCCTTGGGAATTTTTTTTTTTTTGTTACCGCACTATAATCAGCAAACTAAAATTTCCTCTGTTTGTTGGAAGTTTATGTGGGGTCTTCGTAAGTAAGAAAAACCAACGTCTGGGTTATCTAGTTTGTTGTGTGCAGTCATTTAAAGATTTTTTTCTTTGAACATCCTCAAGCCTAAACAGCGCTGTTTAATTAACGTTAATGCTAATGAGAGACAAACAAACGAAACATAGCAATGGCAATAAATGAATGAATTCTTCACTTATCATATTCATGGGGAAACTGTTTATTTCAGGAAAAACAAACGAAAGTTATCACTGGCAATCAATGAGTGAATTCTGGACTTATATCCATCATGGGGTTACTGTTTATTTGAAGAAAATAAAGAGAGGAAGAATGAATTAATCTGCCATTTTGGTGGATTTTAAAAACTTACGTTAGTAATAAAATTGAAATAAGTACTTTGTCTTCAGCATTTTCTATTTTCTAATATTAATTTCTTGGCATTTAGATAGAGCCTATATGAAAGAAATCAGATCTTGTAAATCTCTTTATCCTAATACTCGTAAATCTACTGATTTTAATCTAATATATATATTTTCATCTCCGCCTAATCAAATATTCTCCGTCCTCAGCACAAAGAAGGTTTAAGCCGATAAGTGGAGAATGGGATTAAGGAATTCTGAAATTTTCTGTCATTAAGAAGTAGATCGTGATATTGGTTACATAAATTTAATGACTTCATCGGATATTCTGTCTTTCTACAAATAGGGACCTCCGCATCTTGTATGGCTATATACGGAGGGCAAATTCATGGCCTAAAGATTTAGAAATACAAATTATATTTTTTTTTTTGGCTGTTTGTGTGTAAATTAAAGTGATGAATTCATTGATAAATTCTTCATTATTCAGTTCTTTTACACTGGTAACACGTTTCACTCTTGTTTTGCCTCACGCACTGACAAAAATGACCGTCTTAACGACGAAGATTATGTTGAGGAGGAAGAGGAGGAGGAGGAGTTTGTAATGATAATTTTGTGATAATTTTTGTTTGAGAAAAGGCTTCCGAATCAGAAAATTCTAAATGAATTATGGAACCAATTTTTTTTGCTTCCAAATGCACAGTTCGAGAGTGCCCCTTTTTTTTTAAATGGTGGTGGTGGTGGTGGTGGTAGTGGTGGTGGTGGTGCTGCTGCTGCTGATGATGATGATGGTGATGATGATGATATGATGATGATGATGATGATGATGATGATGATGATGATAACACCTACCTCTCTGTCCCGACCATGTATTGTTGCCGTTCAAATTCTGCCTCCAGTCTCTCCAGCTGTTCAGGGGTAAATATGGTCCGAATACGCTTAGCTTTTCCGCCAGCCTTCCGCTCGGCCTTGTCTGAAATACAGTACCAAAGAAATATTCTGATGAGCTTTACTGCAGTAAACTCTCATATTATCTAAAAACGTTGTGTGATGATTTACAAATCAGACTTTATTTATAAAGTATGGGTTGTTTACGGATCGTTATAGCAGAGGTCGGTTTACGCATATGGCATTTCCCGGTATCGCGATCATATTGCATGTTTCTAACTCTATGTCAAACTCAAATCTGATTCTAATTTGTAACGTGCAATATGATCGTAACAACTTGAAATGAAACATGCGCATGCCTGCCCCTTAAATCCGTTACAGGTCCGAACTTCAAAGCTATATTTCTCTATTTATTACAAGAGAATCTCTAGCACATTTCAAGAGCGGACATACCTTGAGTGGGCAAGCGCAGTTTGTAACACTGCCTACAATGACATGACATACCGAGGGGGCTTATTCTGATAAATTTAATAGTATTACATAATAATATATACAATAATGATTTTAATAGCAAACCTGGTAAGCTATCGTAATAAGATCTTTTTTATGAATTTTTATTGAGTCTTCAGTTTCTATTTGCATGAACAAATGCCCAAATTCTTCTCTTGCAATGTGGTGCCGTTATTTATCGCACTGATTTTTCATTGATTATTCAGGGGTTTTTTTTGGTTTTTTTGCTCTTTTTTAAGTATCAGGGAACTTTTAATAGGGTTGTGTTTCCCCCGCAGAATCTTATAAATTGATTTCCCGATTGATTAGAGAGAAACAGTACCCACCAGGAATACTTTTAACAACAAAAAGAAGTTAAATAAATTTTATCTCTCCCTTCCCTTCACCCCCTCCCACTCCCCTTTTCCCTACCTCCACCTCCAAGCCTCACTAAAAAATAACTACTTATAACATTACATACAGATACATAAACAATTTTTTTCAAGTTTCGGCCACTGATCTAAATTTCATGAACTACTGAAGCTGCTTTTGCTTTGGTTTTACTTTTTTTTTTTCTAAATTTCTTTCGTCTAAGTACGCTGATTTATCATAGAACAATACATTTTCCCTGAGAATTTACCAAAAACTTCAAAATTTTAAGTAAAATAATTTCATTTTATTTTATTACACATTGTACATTATGAACATTTTTATTTTTTAAGGTCAAGGGATGCCTGGGGGAATGTCTAGAACCCCCAAATTGCCATACAATTATAACCAAGGAGCAACAGTAATGTAATTTGTTTCAAGACAAGAAAAGTGACACTTTTTTTTTAAATGACTCATAAATATCGAATGCGCCCCTCCCCCAACCTTTTAAGAGTTTACGTAATTCCAAAATAAATAGCTTTAGTTATTCAGATCTTCTGCACTTAATATAATTTGGCACACATTAGCAGATGGAATATTGTCTATTGATGTCACATCCAGGTATTAGGATTATCACAGCCGAAACATCAAACATACATGGTTGCAGTATAGCATGCTCAGTGTGGGTCTTAATACATTGGCCTATGCACGTCATTTTCTGACAAGTGTTTTTAATTGGTTGGCTGTGACAAAAGTGTAGCACTTCCAGAAACTTGCAACAATTATATATTCATATAGATATAGATATAGATATAGATANCTATGCACGTCATTTTCTGACAAGTGTTTTTAATTGGTTGGCTGTGACAAAAGTGTAGCACTTCCAGAAACTTGCAACAATTATATATTCATATATAGATATAGATATAGATATAGATATAGATATAGATATAGATATAGATATAGATACATCTGGCAATGTGCCCAACATCTTTCTCATGGTCTTTTATTGTTCTTGAAGTTGTTGGACTTTGAATTAAGTAGTTGCTTGTTTTCGCCACCCGAAATATTTAGAAATAAAAAAATAATTTTGCAAAAAAATTCTCATACCATTTCGAGGTGCTGCTGTTGACTCCGGTGACGTCGAGGAAGACGAAGAGACCGATGACAGCCCCGACGATGAAATAGATGACGACGATGACGATGCCAGCGGCGTCTCGGGCGGCACCTGAGGGTGGTGTAGGTGAGCGTGTGGGTTGTCATACTGTTGCTGGAAGTAATAGGGATGAGAAACTTCCAGGAAACGGTTGTGTCGCCTTTCGGCCGTGGAGGATTCATAAGACTGGGGTGTGCTGTGCATAAGTGGTGGTGGAATGCCCAGCCGCTCATTTGAGGGTGAACAGGGCGCCAGAGTTGGTGGTGTAGACGATATTGACTTGAGCGGCGTACAGACAGATTCTGGAAAACCTATAGAATCCATAAGTCTGTTGGAGATTTCGCCAGATGTCTTTGTATCTTCATCCTTATTTAAAATAGAGTCAATGGTGAAAGAAGGTTTTTTCTTGGAAGACGCTGGATTCAAAGGTTTTCTGTTCGTAAACACGTTATGAGAAGACGCCATTTTATTGGGCGTTGTTTTATGATTTGCATTGCTGTCCGTCAGGATCTTATCCACTCTCTTACTGCGGGAATGGTTGTCATTTTTCCCGGTAAAATTCGGAACAGGTTGATACTCATCATGGTGAAGTTCTTTACCCAAATGCTGTTGCTGATGACGATAAGACTGGTGGAAATATTGCTGCTGTTGCTGCTGCTGAAGTTGGTAGTTGACGTTGCTGACATACTGTTCCTGAAGATAACCAGCGGGTGGGGCTGTGAGGGAAGTAGTAGGCACAAAAGCTGGATGGAGTGCGTAGTCCGAGGTTTTTGATGGCGTCATAAGGTGAAAATATTGCCACACCATAAAAGGCGAAGTGAGATCTGGATATACCGTGCCTTGCTGCATATTGATGACGATCTTTGTGAGTTTATAATAAAAACAGTGAAACAAGATGTTGTCTCAGTTAATTGTTTCCTTCAAGTAGGCCTCTGAAGTCACATAATATTCCAATGTCCGAGTCCGTCATTTGCATAAAATATAAGCTTAGTATGTCAACTTGATTAATGAAATATTCGAGTTCGTTATCAACAAACTTAATGATTTCACATCATATCATCACACAAAATATTAACGTTTTGCTGCAAACCTATCTTTCTTGGCGAATTTTAAGTCTTTCAGCTCATCACCATACACTTTTACTCTGATGTGGAAAAAGCAGCATGAAAATTTTTACTGCTGTCTATGAAGATAAACGCGACTTATTTCCACGAATGTTGTTGTAGGAAAATGAAGATGATGAAGTCGCGTCCAGATCACTTAAAGTCTGTCTTGACCACAACTTTCTTCCAAAGAGATTTTTGTATGTACACAGGTCGTCAGGAGAAAACCGCTGGGCGGAGCTAAAGGCCAATTTCCTTCAATCAGAGATCACGTTGGCCGTCTTCCTCTTTGTGACCCGTCAAGCGAGCAACCAATAAAAGTGTCTGTCTTGCTTGAGTTGTTAATTCGATAACTCGTCCCGAAAGCGTTTGTATGGGGTCGTCGACAGGGGGCTGATTACCGCTATTTGGAATCCGATTCCGACGAAATGAGACAAGTGCACAGCCATTTATCACACGATATTTTCTGCCTTTTGTCTGCGGCTCTCCGTGGTTCCGGGCAAAACACGGCCGTGGAGGTGCCCCTCGCCGGTGGCTCGGAAGGAAATTACTGTCCTCGGAAGTGAAGAAAGGAATGAGGAGATGGGAAGAGTTCAGTCGCCTGGCTTTCATGAATTCGGTGCGCGCACTTAATTTTGTCACATTCTTATAAGGGTCCATTGAGAAACCGATGCTGGTGGTGTTAATGTTTTTCGAGAGTCCACTGACATGAAAACATGAGGCTAAATTGAACTCTTTAGCACAGCAATCCATCATGTTCCCCTCTCGGTTTCTTGTATCCCAAAAGAGGTTTATTGCGGTTAATATTTTCCCGAGTGTTTTATGTTTCCTCAGCAATAAAAGAAAAGGCATATTATAATGATTCTTGTTGCCTCCATTGGGAAAAGGAACTTGGTGGCGCCAAAGGAGATTCGAGAAATTAATGGGTTACGCAGAGAGCATCCAGTCTGACAATGCAGTGTATGTTCACTGCGGTGGAGGCTCATGTACACTAATAAACAGACTAACAATATAAAGTCCTCACTGTATTATGAAGCAAGAGATCTTCATATCTCTATATAACTCACGCAAATAGTAGTAAGTTGTAAAATTCATTAAATTACTTCTCTTAATTCAATTATCAATGTTTCCTCTTATCCTCTTCTTTGTTTAAGTGAATATGTGTAAAAGTTTATTTATATAGACCTTTGAGCTCTTTTATTATAGGCATTCTTTCCAGTGGAGAGTTACTTATGCCGATCGTAATGATTAAAAAGAGAACGAACTTGTCCCAAGAAGTAAAAATGTTCATTTCCCTCTTTGTCCTTCCATGTTTTTTTTGTTTTTTTTTTATTTTTATTTTTTGGGCTCCAATCCCTGCAAATAAACATTTTGCTTACATTTATTTAGCAGGCTATCCGACGTGTTATGTCTTCTGTGTGATAATCCATATATAACTGATTTCAGGCAACACCCTGCCACTAACTTTGATTCCGTCAACTTAAGAATTTGGTCCAAATAGCTCTTCTTCATATTATTTTGGATGTGAAATATCTGTTCGTCTTGCTGTTACTAATAATCTGTCTGCCCCCTTATCCGTCCATCCATCTGTCTCTTCATATATCTGCTGGTTTGTCTGTTCATCTCTCCACTATTGTCAAACTTCGCACTACAAAACACTGACCGAAGTAGAAGACTGCAGACACTGCGATTCGACTACTGACATCATTTAGTTAAAAACGAGGTCAGATTTTGTTGAAGTTTTCACTCTTTTTTTTTCTCATAACAATCAATTCTTTCTCAGGAAACTGACACGAGCGTGAATCTTGACAGCCAAAAGATTCAGTGGTGATATGCATCGAATCTTATTTCCTAAATCTCACCCCAGACTCATTCCTCTTCTATTAAATTCTATCAATATTGATGCTGCTGACTAGAGATTTCGAGGATCCCGAAGTGTCGACATAAAAATACAGAGAACAGGCGTGATTTTTTTCTTCCTGTACCGAGCACCCTACTCCAACAGCCTTGAGTCGTGCATTTGGCCCTACAGATCTTTTGTTGCCCGGTCAAGGAGGGCGGTGTTGACATGCTTTGCTGAGTCCGCCATCTTAGGTTCAATATTTGCATACGATGAGCATGTTTGTTGGCACGATCTATAGATGGACATAGCATTGGGAGTAGATGTCCTTGTGGTCCTGCCCCAGGATAATGGCTGTGCTGTTTGGGAGTGTCTCTTGGAGATATTAACTGATTTGGGCAGTAGTTACCAGGTCGCTTAAAGAAAACAAACAAAACAAAATTAGGCAAACAGAGCCACATATTGTATATCCCGACCTGTAGACAGAAAAAGTAATTTATAGTGTAGACTTTAAGAGGATGTTTAATTAACTACCACACCAAGGATAGTCTCAGATATAAACTGAAGAACGTTTTTCCAAAATATTGTATGTGCACTTTCGTAGAAAAATGATATAGCAGTTTATCCAGAGATGCGATCCTTGTCTAATCCATTTTTTTTAAAAACAACGAGCTCGCGATCTAAATTCTTTTATGAGTTGTGACATTTTAGAGTAAATAAAGGTACAATTGGGAAGAGTAATTGCCCTTACACTAATTATTCCCATTTACTTCCGAGTCCCCTTTCTGAATTTTGAAAATGGAGACCAATTACAACGAGCCAATGATCTCTCGGAATTGTTTGGTGCTAGTTAGAACTTCCTCTTCCTTGTCCTCCTCCTTCTGCAGCATTTTGTTTCCCTTCTTCTTTAACCTTCATCTTTCACAGTTTTTGTCCCTAAAATATTATCATAAAATACCATTCGGTCTGTGATTTTGGTGACAGAAATTTGCATGCAAAAAGAACTGCCTATTCAGACCATAAATAAGGCAGTAAAGAAAAATAGAAACGCTCAAGAGCGTTGAAAAAAAAAAAGCGACCGATATCACTAGAGTGGACACTGTCCACTTTGCTCATAATTGAAGGATCTAGAGTCCCCAGTAAAATACAATAAAAATGTTTATGAGTTTTGTAAAACGACGGCCCATGATATAGAAGGATTTGAAGACGCCGCTTCAAGAATGAATACAGAGTTCAGGATATACATAAGTGGAGAGAAAATTGGACGGTTAAGAATTAAGCATGCCAACTCGATACTTTTTGTGTTATAAGTGCTGTGCAGCATCCAAAAGGCTTTCAAACAAACCAGTGCAATAAAAGGGGTTTGGGTGGAGGGAGGCCTACTTCAGCACCACCACCATAGTGGAAATTGTCCAGTCCACTTCGCTCATAGTGGAAGAGTACGAAGTTCCCTACCTGGGTGTTCCAACCTCTTAATCCCAGCTGCTGTCGTTGTGCCATCGTCACATCTTTATTGCCTTATGATGCGGAAAACACACAGTGGAAGGATGTAAATAGAGAACAAACAGACAAGGGTCCTTGTTCATTTCGCTATCTTGTTGATTCATTTTCACCTCATTTCTCGTCCATTACCCATAGACTTCAATTTGTCCACGTCTCGGAAAAATAACGAATGCCATCGTTTTATTAAAAAGTCAAGACTATAAATTAAATTGCTGGCAAATTTAGATCACTGTAGGCATCCATACATATTATATTCAGGAGAGAGATTGGGATGAATCCTCGCCATTTCGGTTTGGTTGAATCACGGATGAGAACATAGGAGTATAATATACATTTATTTTTTGGAGGTAGGGAGAGTAAAAACGAGCATCGTCACAACATTTCTCCACCCTCATCCCTACCCACATCCGCCCGAAACAATGATGCTCCTGGTGAAATTATCTTTGTCTTGAATTTGGCCCGTATGAATCACAACCACTGTTCTCCTAATTCAGTGCGCTGTCATTATTGTTTAATTTACTCATTTTACGCGTCCAAAGATTTGATGAATACGATGGAAAGTCGGCAACATTTTCTAGAGGCATAATTGATTATTATATGAATAAGTAGTTTGTCGAAACCGAGACCAGAACTAGCTGTCATGGCACAGCGCATGAATACCAGCGGAGGACTACAAAGTGAGATGTCCAGCCAGACAGAATGGCTAGGGACTCGAAAACTAATGAAACAGTTACGTGCGGCACCGAGAGAGGAGCAAACAGACTGTCCAACAGACCACCTGCACGGGAAAAGCTGTAGATCAGTCTTATGTAACAACGGTTCCCTCATCTTGTTTAGAAAACAGATTAAATGAAGAATTGAATGAGACGAAAATGATTGCTCTGAATCAGTGCTCTATCGTAATGGCGAAAAGGAGCTTCACTAGTGAACAAAGGTGGGAATTGTAAAGAGATTAATCATCCACTGCTGACTGTTTTGCTATGTGGGTGTATGTTGTCATTGGTGAAGTATTCTTCACTATGAAGTGGCATCCTGTAGAGATTTGACTGGATAGACACCAAAAAGGGGTAGGGTGTTNGGGGAAGGGAGGAAGCAGGCATCGAATCAAAGTCGGAGTGTGACTGCGCTAAGGAGTCTTCCTCCCTGTATCAAATCAACCATCTCACAACTGCGAGGGTACACTTGGAGATGCGAAATGGCTTGCTAGAAAAAAAATCCTGAAATCTCCTTCACAGCCAAACAAAATTTTCTGATACCCTTGCCACACATAGTCTTTGCGTATTAAAAAGATAATAACATGACTGTCAAGAGAGTGTTCAGATCCCCCCCCCTCCTCCCTCCATTTCTTAGCATCGTGTTGCAAAGGATGAACAAATCTGAGAGAAAAGAATGGGGTGATAGATAAATGTCAGTACTTTTACTGGCTGAGTGCAAGCCACGAACTTATCTTAATTAGCTGGGCTGGGGGTAGGCTGGCTGTGTGGCTTTTTAGTCGCACATACACTCTGAAGACTGTTAAGTCTGAAGGTTGTAGACTGAACACTGAGCCGAGAAGTTTACGTTGTTCTATCCTTCGGAAACAAATTTAATTTCAGATCCTCATTTCACTCCTTCATGTAGGTGTAAACTGGATTTGGAGCTGGNGGGGGGGGGGGGGGGGGGGGGGGGGGGGAATCATGTCTGTGCACCGTGGCGACTAGCAATGCCATCATTGAGTATTCATTGGTAATACTGTGTATTTATACTTTGCGTGATACGTAGACTTCTGTGAATAAATGGATATTGAACTTATGGCATTGAAAACAACTTCCCTATGGGGTAAATAAAACACGTATACTTTTCATTTCATAAACTCTTCATTGGCTGACCTGAATATTCTTTCATGAATTTGTAGTGTAAAATGATTAGTGAGTCTGAATGAGCCACGTCGTTGTATGATTGCCTGACCTTATATTGTGTGCCTCTTCTTCTTCCTATCCATCAGTGATTGCGTACTGGATTCATCTTAGACTTAAAAGTCAAAGTAGCCCCGCCGTTAGCGATTGGTTTTTTGTTATACTTGACTACACCTCAGACCAGGACAGACACGGTCGTGTATGAGAGGATTCAGAGTAAGTCATTTGACAGATTTGTGCGAATGACACTGTAAAGCCTGCCATCAGTGGGGTGCCAATGTTCCATGACCACCTTCCTTATTGCTGCCTTTGTTGTTAGTCCGTAGGTCTCCCACGCCTCTGCTTTTATGGTCGTGGCTGTTGCTGGATGGCTACAAAGATGGAAGTCACCGTAGAACCATCAGTCACAGGTAAATAGGTGATAGTAAAAGTGTAGCAGACTGAAATTAAACGCGTACTTTCTGGAATCGACTTGCATAAACCCCATACACTTCCAACCCCACTTTCTCCGCCCCAAAGCGTACTCAGTCAAAGTGTGCTGTGTTAAAACGTGTGCAGCTTCCAGCGTGGTATTTTACGCGAGGCATTTTGTACTAACAGTGACCCATTTTGCTTGCAGAGAATATTTTAAATAATATCTTGCGGCAGCGATGAGCATGTTTGTGCCAAAGTTTGAGTTTGATTCTGGGATTTATTTTACGGCTTGTCAGCACGATCATCGCTACAATGGGCCAACACTGGTTTATTTAGCACAAAATAGTTGCATTAAACTTGGAAGTCTAGTATAAAATCTGTAAAATATAAGAAAGGAAGTTATAGTGAGAAGTCTAAATGTTGAAATTATAACAACATGGAGTTTACAATATTGTTGAAGTAAGTAATAATATTTTAATTATTGAATTAGATTCGCTACACACTACCTTCAGCACCTCTGGAATTATAGTGACAATGTTACCTTATGCCCTGTTTCTATTTTCAATGAAAGAAGAATAATATCACAACGCCATCGCCCCTACTTCTTAAAATAGGCTAAGTAGCCCACACTTAGATGACAAACGTGAGAACATCCACTGTGCTAGTTCTCTCATCAACACAAGGAACGACAAGAAATTCCTACTTTCCATTTTCGGTAAACATGCTGAAAAAAGAATTATATCAATACGCTTCATACTGGATTGGAAAAGTATCAAAACGCTTCACACCTTCTTTTTAAGAAGGGCTAAGTGGCCCAGACATAGATGGAAAACGTGAGAACATCCACTGTGCTAGTTCTCTCATCAACACAAGGAACGACAAGAAATTCCTAAGGGGAATGTGCCGTTGTCCTCCTAATCACTATACGGTTAACAGGAACTTTTACATGAAAGTCCTGGGCGTAATTAAATCTCGGCGATTAACGCCTTTTCGGTTGTCAGAGCTATTTCTTGCATTCATAACCGATTTACCAAATCTTTCCTAGCATCACGAAGGCCTCGGGTATGAGAGATACCGAGATCTGTGTCCGCCTCATCGTTGGCTTTTTCTTTCCAGGCCGCGTTTTGTGAAGATTTCACCTCATTTTGACAAGTATCAAAGCGGAAGAAGAACCGCCATTGTGAACCTGTATTTATTAAGATGATGTATGCCCGGAAGCGCCGGGAGGCCAAAAGAAGAGCAATGATTTCCAAAAGGACATCCGGGCTTACTCGATTTGTACCTGGCTAAACGGTGCGCGATACGATGGCCACTTCCCCTTCCGGCGCTTGTCTGAATTTGTAACAACACTTTGTGGTCCATTATCCTGACGCCTTTATTATCTCCCTCTCAAAACGAATTTCCCTGCGGGTTATCCACAGCATGTAAGACTACAACTTTAGACCTGATAATGATGTTCAGATCTTTTCGGCGAAAGATTTCGAAGCATAATAATCAACACAGAAGTATTCATACAAATCCTTGTCTCCTCGTTCTCCTTCTGGGTGACATTAGCCAGTGTTGAAATATTAAAAATCTATTAGCCAGTGTAGAAATACCGGTATTAAAAATCTATTAGTCAGAGTAGAAATATATATATATTAAAGATCTATTAGCCAGTGTTGAAATATTAAAAATCTGTTAGCCGGTGTAGAAATATTAAAAATCTGTTAGCCGGTGTAGAAATATTAAAGATATGTTAGCCACTGTAAAAATATCAAAAAATCTATTAGCCGGTGTAGAAATTTTAAAAATCTATTAGCCAGTGTTGAAATACCAAAAATCTATTAGCCGGAATAGAAATATTAAAAATCTATCAGCCAATGAAGAAATATTAAAAATCTATTAGCCAGTGTTGAAATATTAAAAATCTGTCAGTCTGTATTGAAATATTAAAAATCTATTACCAACGACCAAGTAGCTTATGCGCGTGAAGTCCTCTGACATAAAACTGTTAAAATGTGAAGAAAAATAAAATTGATCTGATCCATAGAGTAGGGTTTTACCATATGCGTACATTTAACTTATACTTTAAGACTTGTATTGTGAATCATGTGTTGTTATGCCAATAGAAAGTTCAAGTTTTTTTTTTTTATCTGGTGAGATTACTTTTCCTGTTCAAACACACAATGTTCATACATTCCGCTGGGAATTACACTGAAACTGATGGTAAAAAGAAAGAAGTACAGTTTTATATCGGGAATGGATGATCTGGCCGAAATTTCTGGTTATGGCACTGACAATAAAGATACGGCCCTGCCCCCATTATCGGTTTAAAAAAAAATTGTGATTATTGCGCGCATTAATCTGTTTGAATCTCCTGCTATAGCACGCTAATTTAGTGTAAATTAGCCCTGCTCGCTCCTCCGGTTTCTTGGGCTCTACCCGTGGCATTTGCAAATATTAACTTAATCATGATTGCTTTACGCTCTCATGTATGAAATATTGGAATTTTTGCCCTGCCCTTATCCTTTCTCCATTCTATTCATGTTTCAAAAGGTGTTAAATTTGGGACGCTTCGACTGTATTGTGGAAAGTCTTGAAAAAGCGTATTTCCACGCCTTCCAGGCACTGGCATCTCATTGCTAAAATCAAACTGAGCTCATAGGCATTAACAATAACAATAACTTTATTAGCTCAGATTATACATAGGATACCGATGAGTAAACGATACAGATAAAGCATAGCAATTAGAATATGACGAGCATAACATACAGAGGCGCAGAACACACACACACACACACACACACACACACACACACACACACACACACACACACAAATAAAATAAAATAGGCGAAGCTAAATTCAATACTTGCGATCAAAACAAGAACATGGTGCTATCTTTCTCCCGATTGTGTTCTGACATAGTGCATAGTACACTTATATTTTCATTATAAAAATATACAGACAGTAAACTTCATAAATTGCGAGAGTGAGAGAAAATTGATGCCTGAAAGTCTCTTGCAAACCTGGTTAAAGTTTAAAGACAACAAACATGCATCATCAAATATTTTCTAATCAGCAAGGCACTGTATCCTCTCATCCCTCTCTCCCTTTCACATCAGCTTATTTGTTTTTCTTCATACCGTCCATTCAGCATGCTGAGGTACCTATTTCTATTGCAAATCGGCATTAAGTTAGATACGGCGTTTTAACAAATATTTTTCCTTACAAAACACACATCCCTTTCACTGTCCACTTGCTATTTTCTTGTTGTTTTTCTATAGCGTCCTTCATCATGATGAAGTGGCCAGAGCAGTCCACTCCTCAGCGCAGCGCGGCCATCTTGAAAGGACAGCATTGTACCGTCTATGAGCAGAGCTTGTTGTCACACAAGCACCGGAGCGTGGATGTTCCGTTTGTTGTACCGAATATGGACCTTAATTCAGCGAGACTCTCCCCGCAAGGACCACCAACAGATACAGTCAACTCGCTGGACACTCCGGGGGAAAAAGAAAAACATTGATGAGTTGCTGAGCCTTTGGTTATCTGGGAAAGTCCGGGCTTGAACTCTTTTCCTTAGGGAATAACCTCTCGTAGGCGATGAGCGCGGTAAACGGGCGCAAGGCGTAGGCCTACGCCCACATCGATGAGGCAATGTACTGTTTTACATTTGCCTGGATTGGCAATAACAACAACAGCGGCAGCATCAAAGTTCATGTTATTATGGTTTTGCTGGTTCCAAGCACCAAACACCCTTCATCTTAAGGTTATAAAAGGCCTACTGTAGAATACTATAACGAATGTTTTCGCTTACTTTTCACAACAGTAAACTTCATCGTCAGTGTCGTAACATTAGCTGTAAAACCATCCTCCGGTTGCAAGTCCCGCATAGTTGCAAGTTGTGAACCCGCATGCTTATGGTGAAAGTAAACGCCCTAACTTTCAATAAACATTTTCCGTTTTACTGTCAAAGTATACTTATTCCACTCTTACTGAGTACCCTGATTTTTTTTTCTTTCAATTTAGCTTATAAAGAGAATTTCTTGAATCTGATAGTTTATCTTACAGGAAAATATTCAGTAGGTACTTGAAAATTCTAGGCTGCATGCATTCTGTGGGAAGCTACAGTAATCTTCGCTCATACGTGTCAGACAGCAACAGAACGACGGATTAAAGTGAGCAGATTTTCGGCGGCCATTTTGTTGTTTTACTGCTTTCGGCATACATAGTAAGTGCATCCTTTTCACGCACATTAGCGAAGGTCTCAGCTAATCATAATGCAAAAATAAATTAGACATTGTTTTGTAACCTTCCGTGCAAGTTTTTTTCTCCTCTGACTTTGCCCAACCTTGCAGCATGGGTCACAAATTGGTTGAATATTGTTCTGTTATGGATGGGTCACAAATTGGTTGAATATTGTTCTGTTATGGTCACACTGACACATAGCCTGCCTCCGAATTTATCCAAACATGGATTTTTCCACCTCTGCATTCCATTTTTTTGCGACAGTGTTTGCTAGTCAAGGGTTGCCATGTTGGCTTTGTGAGGCCATTCCTAAAATTTTACTATTTAAAGGGTCACTATTGCTAAAGTAAGGTCCCATTTAAAAAAAAAAAAATGCACAGGACTGAAAGGAGAGCTGTGTAAATGCGTGTAGATGTCACCCGGTGGTTTGTTTCGTGTAACCAGCAATATACGGGTGGCCCTAGCTATTGTACATCAAAAATGCACTTGTATAATCTAAGACTTTTAGTAACGGCCACCATTACTGAAACCTGTTTCTCACACAAATATGTCTATTTAGCTCTCATATACACAGGAGCTAAATGTACGACCCCCGTTAATTATCTTCTAGGTGCAAACGTGACCGTCCACTAGGCACTGTAGATAATGGTATATGTGCCTTCAATCACCGATCCCTTCATCGATGTGGCACGAAACCGCGTAATCTGCTAAGAACAGGCAGATGAAGGATTATAGGTCTATTGTCTGTATTGTCACATTGTAACCATCAAATAAGACACTCCTTTTGATTCCAGTTTTATTGAACTCTTTTGCCTTTCTTATCCCACTCCTAGATAAACCGACATGACGTGGTTGGAGAATGAGACATCTGTAAGTTAATCTGGAAAAGTCTGTCAAGGAAATGGTAATGTAAACTAATAACCTCCATTTGGAACGGAATGTGCCGTGTGCCTTGATGTCGATATAGAACTTTAAAGTAATCGATTGTATAGAAGACTAAGTTCGCTTCTGTCGAAAGTAATCTAGTGTATAGACTAACAGTAACAAGGTCTGTATTGAAAGTAGTCTGCGGTATAGACTAAATAGGCCTACATCGAAACAGGCTTAATCGAAAGTAATCTGCCGTATGGACTAAGTAGGCCTGCATCGAAATAGGTGAGCATCGAACGTAATTTACTGTTTTGACCAAGCAGGCCTACCTCGAAACACTAAGAGAGGAAAGTTGCCACTATTAGGCCTCCCTTCCCTTCTCTCTCCCTCCCTCCTCAGTCCACCTTCTCCCCGAAAAAAAAAACCAACCTATTTATTGTGGTTGTAAAAATAACACATCCTAAGTTATTATTAAGCTTATTTGATAGTGTTGTTTTTATGTAGTAGATTAGGCTAGTCCTCCAGGTGTATCATTAATCAGGTGATAACAAATTATGACCTCATGTTCACGGATAAAGTTCTAGGCCGAAGTCTACATAAATTATGTAACCGATAAGAGCCTTCATCAGAATGCTATCATTTCTCATTTCAGCACCTGTGCTGTCTTACGCACGCACGTGAACATTCCTGTTTCGCTCTACGCATTCTAATAAGGGGATCAAGCGGCGATTTCCGTTTCCATTACCAATGATCTTCCAAACCCTCAGTGAAACGAAGTGGGCACTGGTCATTTGATGTACATTAGGGTCAGACTAAGATCACCCTGGACCTCCGGCTGAGTGACCACTCAATGAAGACACCGGCTGACACTGATTCTCTCTCCCTGTCCTCCTGTCAATGGCTTCTGGAAATGGCCAACGACTTTTCAATGGCGAGGGGCGGGAGCGGAGCTGTTGTCACCAGGATGGGCAGGAGTGTGGTCTGTTATTGTATCTATTTTACCCTCGCACAACATTATTACCGTCAACAAAAAGAAAACGGCTGACCAATAACCCTATAGCAGCGACAACGGAGAAGTTCTTTCACGCCTTCTTATACAGTGACACACAGCCTCCATCAGTTACTGAAGGGTCTTGACGTTTGAGCCAAAGTGTAAATACTTCCATTCATGGCAAGACCAGTAGGGCATACAACAATTGCTGATAGGTTTATGGCCCTTTTGGATGTCCCATTTTTGCTTTTTAGAAGCAATACTTTCAGCTCATCCACCGAGAAACTCAGTCAATTCCCTTGACCCTAATCAGTTACAGTCTTGTGGTCAGTGTGACCCTAGTACCAGAATTAAGCAGGCCTGCCTCAGGTGGACACCTAAGGAAAGTAATGTGGTGATCTGAAGCAGCAGGGTGTACAATACATGCCACTTTTACAGTCAGTCCTGTTCAAGAAGCCTTACACAGTATTTTATCTCAAAATGATTAAAGCTGAAATCTAAAGTATAGATACTTGTAATGCAGATCAATGAAATGCGAGCATAATTGAGTTCAGCGTTTTGAGTAGGTACTCTTTTTGTATGAGAATATGAATGTTTAATATCTGTGCATTCATAGTTGGCTTTTACAATTGTGCGTATATTAACAACAACAACAACAACAACAACAACAACAACAACAACAGCAACAACAACAACCGACATACCAGAGAGTAGAGATATACAAGGGAACCAGTGACTTCCCATTTCTTCGAGTATTTGGGTTATACAAGGCAAAGAATTAGCCTTTTCTGAAATATCCATTGGAAGTACGATTGATACGAGGAAGTGTATTATTATCGAAGAATAATTCTTCCATGCACTCGGCATATTATAAGCAACAGGATTATTCAAGATGATTGCATGATTTAGGAAAACTGCTAAAACACCGTTGACGCCCTCATTCCGGTGAGGAAAAGATATAGCAGTGCTGAGTACTCGATGGCTAAGCAGGTATATTATAATGGTAGTTTGTAATTTTGTTATGAATCAAGTACAAGCAATTGTTAATTATTTACTGAAATCATTTTAGTCAGACAGATAATTATATAATACGTATATCTTTACTCCGCCATAGCGTCATGCACTTTAGTAAGTCAGTTGCAGAGGTCATTTTGGCCAATCCGCAAATCACAAAGATATAAAATAGGCTACCTCTTGAAGGAGGAGGTTAAATTATGGCACAGAGCTTAATTTATGTATGTCAATGTATTAATTGTTTGAATATCTTGACTGGCTGTCTGCTCGCTTGGGAAGGCGGCTTCGTTGATTCATGCTGATTGTCTGGTAAGCCAATTGTTTGACTGACTGACTGATCAACAATGTTATTACATGGTTACTTTCAATAATGTACATAAATATTAGTGCCTCTGTCGTTTTCTCCATGTAAAGCTTCCTCTCATATTGTTAATCATAATGTGACCTGACATATGAACAAAGTAGACTACAGCTTGATGTGATCTAGCAAACAGAACCGAGGACACAGACTCTAGTGGAGTTGAGACAACTTCCACTGACCCTTTAAGTTCATGTATAAATAAGTACTGAAAAGCAAACAACACAAGTCTTTATCACTCATTCTTTTCACTGCCAAGGCATGTAGAACCCACAAGGCATTAATTTCCATTTATAATTACTGTGCGAGCTATTTACCCATTTGGCCGTGTTATTTTACCAAACTCGGCTCCTTGATGTATGGGGTGGAGTGGCTACGCCCCACTGGAATTATTAGAAATTCATTTGCGAGCTAATGCGTAGCAGGACGAAAAGAAGCATTGTCCACGCCATTAGATTGCTCCTAGCAGAGATGGAGGGGGCAAAACAGGAGAAGAACTAACGAAGCGGAATCAAGATAAGGATGTGTGAACATGACTGTGACGCGTGTTTTTGGAGGCTGGACCACCTCCAGGTGTAGCCAGAAGGCAACAGGTTTTCAATTACCGGTAAAGTTCGGTAAGTGGTCGTGGGGCGTGTCAGGGGTGGACACCTAAACAAACAGACAATGGACGTGTAAACAAGAGTGGGCCCCCTCTCTCTGTCCTTCATAGTCAAACAGCGCAGTGGTGGTTTTTAAGAGACAGACTTTTTAGTTCGCAAATCTAGCACTGGTTCTAGGGAGGTAGACATGTTAGGCGTTATTGCTAGCGGCATTGATGCTGCTGTGTGGCAGCTCATATCAATGATGGTGATCATGATGATGATGATGATCATCATCAGTGTGGTTATTTGTAACTGTTATAGTATGAGAACCATTTGACTGCTTTATGTGAAAATTAAATTAATTATTTTCTGAATAGATCTCATCTATATTACCCAGATGTTTTCTTTATTTGTCAAAGTAGGCATAAAGATTTCAATATAAAGTGTAAGAGTGATGATGGTGGTGACTATAATGATAACGATGATGACGACGATGATGATAATAATGTTTTATTTTCTAATTTTTAATATTGTTGGTTTCAATGAAACTTTTCATTTTTTATTATGGTCTCAAATGATGATGACGATGATGATGATTGAAATTAAATATGATTCTGCTCAAGCGATGTCCCTCATGGCGATGATGGTGATGATGAAGATGATAATGATGATAATGATGATAACGGTTCCACCATTTCTGAAAAGAGTCATTATCTTTCCTTGACCCACTTCATAAACTGGGATTTTGACAGTGACAAGGCAAACTAATCTTAGCATCTACTCTAGGTTACGTTAAGCTTACTTCCTAGTCTATGTCGTACGATTCTGTGAGATAGTCTAATCCTATCCCTTACCTTTACTTGTCCCAACCCTAAACCCTTGCACATCTTGAGGCAGTCCTTGAATTTTGCCTAGTCGACCTGCCAACGAAATTGATCTCAAAATTTTAAAAAAAAAAAAAAATCATACATCTTCATAAATCATAATCTTCATAAATAGCTCTAACAATTAAACAAACAAACAAACAAAAAGCTAGGATTAGGATTAAGCAAAAGAAAGAATGAATGAAAGAAAATACGATTTTATTTACCCCGAAGGAAAATTGTTTTAAAATGTCATACAGTATTATAGGCCTACATCTCATTCATAATACAAACACATACAAATACATAATACAAACATAATACAAACTGGCCGACCTGATGTTGAAAACTTAGTTGAAAACTTAAGCATTTGCCACGGTTGGTTTTTTGGTATATGTAGTCCTCTAGAACAGTTGCCCCATTCGGAGACTTCCAAAAATCAAACCCAAAAAAAAAAATCCTAGACTAGATAATGAACATCATCTTTAGGGATGATTTAATTTTTTCCCGAGGCAGCTGTAGGCCAAATGACTCCTACATATGTAAACCCATTTCTATCATATAAACAACAGGGCCTATTTCCGGTGACATCATAGTGTGTAATAATAATTTTTTGGTATGTCACACGTTACATAAATTTGATTTTTGACCTGCTTACGAATACTTTAATTGGAAGCCTTGGAAACCTTTAGATGTATGAATATTTTACATCATTTCTTTTGCGACGTCATGAATATGTGACATCATTTCTTTTGTAACGTTTGCACTGGCGTAGGTTTCCACCCGCCTACATTTACAAAAAAAAAATATTTCTGTCTTTGTCATCGTTCTCTTCATGTTTCAGTTTCAGTTCAGTTGAACATTTGAATTAAGGCACTTGAAATGTCACAGTATTTCATTGATCTAAATTTTCGCCGATGATTGGCAGCTGCTGTTTGGATCTACTTTGTGTCGCGTAACTGTGTGGTTCATTCAGTTCAGTTGTGATCGATGTCTCTCAAACAGGATGAGGGCCACTTCAGGGTCCCTTTTACGATTAAAAGTTCATTTTTTTGTAATTAGTTAAGAGTTTATATAATGAAATAATAATTCATTATACATAATATATAATAATTCGTTATACATTTATCGTATTCGCGAGCCTCTAAATGTATAGGTATGAAGATGCCAATGTATTTTTCACTGTTGGCTATATTAGGTTTTACACCTCTCATTAACTTATCCTGGGGTGCCGTTTCAAAATACTTTCCAAATATGTAGTTTAGCTCTTCCTCCAAATTTTGACACAAAGAAAAATGCACCTGAACCAGTTAGATTTTGAGAACTTAGGCAGTGAAGCAGACACCCTAATATTTTAGGCCTTTTTACTCAGTAAACAGGGTAACCTTACCCACCTAGCAACAATCACAAATTTTATACTTGAGTGACTAAACCTCACCTATTCTGAGTCTACACATATATTTCCACCTATCTAAGCCTTTGAAATTAAAATCTAACCCCTTCCCCCCCTCCCCATGGCCAATATTTTGATTTTATAGGAACTATTTAAAATTGCATATCAAAATGCCAGGTGCTATTGGCATCTTCATACCTATAACTCATTTCATAAATCTGATATCAAACAAAACACTCATTACAGATCCTCCATTTCTTGGGCCCTGCCAGGCAAGTTCAATGTACAAAAACAGTACAAAAAGACCCATGTTTAAGAAACGGCATCAAGTACAGTTTGAGTGTTACCAGTATGAAGTGTTTTAGGTTTCTGTAATAGCATGGCCGCGGTCGAAACTGGCCTGGTCAAAGACTGGAGACCATTTAGAAGAAGATCGAGGTGTTCATTTTTTGAAAGGAATTTGTGAAAAATTCTGGGCGATGACCGCCCCCTCCCCCTGTCCCTCCCCCATCACCTCCCAAACCCCTATTTTTTTTTTCTTCCCAGTTAAAAATCAGGGCAATGGAAGTGCTTTGACTTTATGGAAAAAAATTCCAAATCACTGCAGTTACAGAATTACACAGTTCATACTTAGCGCACAAAAATGAAAGACCATAACAACCTCATTAATTAAACGCCACGCCAACGAACGACCAGAGCATACGAGGAAGAATAACTCTCTTAAAATCTCTGCGACGCATTTGGTAAGAATGACTTCCCCTTACTATTGTCAGACGTGGACAACCGAGTTGCGCATGCGTGAGCTATACGCTTCCTTTCAAAGTGCCAACATGGCGTTGAAAACAGCCTTGGTCGCTCTCAGCGTTTTGCAGTTGTCAGCAGCACTATATTTCCATATAGGAGAAACGGAAAAAAAATGCTTCATCGAAGAAATACCTGATGAAACCATGGTTGTCGGTAAGGTTTGGTTCTTTCCATGCTTCACCGTCAGCTCTCTTAACTCGTTGTTAGGGACACCTAGACTAGACAGATTCACTAGAGGACTTGTCTCATGATGTTCCGGCTATCTCCTGGGACAGGACCGCTTTTGCATTGATATGAATATGATACAGTTAATTTAGTCATTGGTTTAGCTACAAGGTCGGTCCTATTCTGTGATTATACCGATGTTCCAACTTCGCTGGAGTTAAGATCTAGATCTAGTCTAGACCAGTCTAGAGGAAGCACTTAGTCTATATTCCAAAACGAATGGGCACGATATAAATTATAAACCGGCTATGTCGAAGGACAGCACCGCAACGATAATGATACAGTTCATTCTTTTCACAGACAGGTCATGGACTAGATCGATATTTCAACTAAATCGGTGCTGCTGTTAGAGAAAGCCTATAAACCTAGTCCAGCCAGTGTAAATTATCACTCACTTTCAGTTTCACCTGGTACTATCCAGGGACTCTCAAATGCTGGGTATAGGGATGGGGTAAAGGCACTGGAGTGGTCTAGTCTAGACTAGGATGGCTATCTGGGCTATGTTGAAGGACAGCACCGCAGCGATAATGATAAAGTTCATTTAGACTAGTCATGGACTAGATCGATATTTCGACTAAATCGGTGCTGTTGTTAGAGAAAGCCGGCTATCTGTCAGTCTCAGGACAGATTTGCTCTTGCCTCAGAGTCTTGCATCTAATTCATTAGATTGTAGCCATCACTGTTGCTGTATTTAATCCACTAGGATTAGGGAAGAAAAGGCCGTTAAACTGTGTATAGGAATTTTCTCATGACAGGACTGATCTGAGAGCCAAGCTAAGACTAAAAGAATTGACTATTGTATTCTAAAAACTAATAATCAGTCTAATCTAGTTTAGGTCTAGATCTATTCCAGAGTGGTCCTATCCTGAGAAGTGAGAGACAGCCAATGCCCAGTGGATTTGTACGTAATTGGATTTGAGGTTTTTCGCAAGCAATGATAACAAAGTAACACTGGTGTGCAGGAAAGAATGGTAGACTGGCACGCATTCTGTGTTTTGTTTTGTTATGGGGGATATTGAACTTAAGACTGTGCGATCTTGAGTAAACTCTGGTCCTGGTATCCAGATGTTTGTGTCGAACCCTTAAGCTGCAAGTACCTTAAAATCATTCTCTGGACCGCCTTATGTAAAGGTTATTACTAGATTCTTGACAGGGTGAATAGGTTTTTCCAATACCTCAAAAGTGTTTGAATTTGAGTATTCGATACCTACCTAGCAACGTATGGTTAGGGGAGGGACTAAGATTTACCAAAAAAAGCATTGCAGGAACAGTCCCTAGATATTGTCACTGTGTAAGATCTCTTACTTTCATTTATTTGTGCTTTCTCTTCTCTGACCCTGGTCCTTGCCCAAAACCAAGAAGCACTAGGTGGGAGAGTTTCTGGATATTGATAATGTTCTGAATAAATCAGTCCAGTCTTACATCGTTTTTCTCTTGTTAGTCCACATTATATTGTCTAGTCTATTTTTACATTCAGTCTCTCATTATGTTTAGAAAATTCAGTTTAAATGCCATAATTAGGACAGAAAGTTCACCACTCAATCAGATCTGGAATAAGTTAGTCAAAACAGCTACATATTAAATGACAAGGGCACATTGGTGGCTGTCTCTCATCACAGCACTGATCTGGTGACTAAATGTACTGACATCAAAGTACTGCTGTCCCAAAAGATGACATGGTCCCATGGTAATAATAATGTCATAATTTGCTTTAGATTCTAGAGTACATATTTGAAGAATAGAGAATTATGGCAGTCTGACAAATTTATTAATATCAGAATTGTCAACTATATATGATACTCTTCAAGAAACTGTCTGATAAAATCTGCATTGATCAATATTTGTTCAAAAGATTACATGAGAGAGGACAAAGAACCAAAAGGAGTAATTGTTTAGTCTGCTGTGTTATTGATATTAATTAGATAAGACTTCTCATTACTTTGAGTTTTTTTTCTGCTTTTAATGCCCCTCTCTTTTTTCAGGAAATTACAAAGTGGAAATGTTTGATAAAAACATTAATGCCTTTGTCCCAACTGTATATGGGCTTGGCATGCACGTAGAATGTAGGGATCCAGATGATCGTATAGTTTTGTCAAGGGTAAGATGTTGAGCAAGAATGTGTTCCTTGTAAATGCTGCCATTTGTAATGTTCCAACTCTAACCTACTTCCTGTGCATGCATATATTATATTACAGCATATCCATCAGTAACTTGCTTCTTCCTATCTCTGTTGTAATGCAGCTTCAAAATATGACAGCTTTGCTTTTTGTGTGGCCCAAACTTAGATTTTGTATACATTGATCAGGCATTGATGATGCAAAGGGTAACCTTTTACCACTGACTGTGTGAAATCTAATGTCACTGGGTACCAAGAGGGTTTCTCAATCTGTTTAGAAAAATATTAGTGCTGTCTGCAGCAGGTCTGGATGGCAGAACATTCAATTGGGTCTATGCTTTTGAAACATGTGAAGACTTGCTTAGCTACAATGTAACATTTATCATTAAAAAAAAAAAAAAAGAAACGAAAGATGGATATAGCTTGGCTGTGATGGTAGCTCCTTGAGTCAGGAGGCAAAATGTTCAATACATTTGGAGTGTTTAGAGGTTTCTTTAGATCTTTAGAAGGTAAAGGTTTATTGCATCTTAAAGGCATTTCATGTGGTGGAGATGGGGAAAAAGACACCAGAATACTATATAAGTATGAGAACACTAACAATATCTTGAAACAGTCAAACTCAGCCAGTTATCAGCTCAGCAGCTGAAATGTTTTGAATCAAGATCTACACTCTTATTTTTCTCTTTTCTCTCAGTCTGTTCTTGCATTATATTAATTATATCTTAAATGCTAGCCTGGTAGTGTAGTAACATGCAGTAGTGTTCCTAAGTAGACACAGTAGTTGAAATGTCATTAACCTTAAAGAGTAGAGAAGAACGTAACATTCACACAGTTCTAGAGATTTGTTGTAGTTAAACTGTTTTGTGTGCATTGCTTATTGATTTAGGTATCTGACTCTTCAGTTGATAATTAAATATTAATTAAAATACCTCTTTTAAGTACTTTTGTAAGTATTCAGTTTTATGATACAGTATCTCTGTGACACATTTAGTGCATGTGTTTGCCAGGCAAAAACTAAATGGCTGAGTATATATTTTAACATGTTTTTAAATATTCCAGTACACTGCTGTGTTAGAATGCCCTGCAGTGACTTCCTCTCTTTGTTGAACTAGGCTTTTGCTTGGCCTCTTTCTTTATCATATTAACTAGTCTTCTATGCCATCAATCAAGTGGCCTCCAAGTGCCATCTATAACAGCTAGCATCATTATGACAGGTTTAAACCATAGAGGCAAAATCCTACTTGGAAGTTTTGCTCGGAGTTATGCAATGTTATTGAGTAGTAGGTGCTTTATATTGAATGTCATCAGGATAACTAAAGTTAATCCATACTGAAACTATATGGTTTCAGTGTTTCAGATAGATGAACCTCATCTGCATTTGCATGGCACTACAAATTTTTAGACTGCTAGAAAATATTAACTTGGTAAAGGAAAGCTGCCACCTAAATACCTGTTTCTGCTGAGTTTGATTTTACTTGCAGTCTATTGATGTTACAAACTCGAATTAATTTTTTTCACCTCTGTGATATAATATACCTACTCTCCTGACCCAAGTGAAAAGAATCATTGTAAGGATCTATGTCACAGGACACACCCTTACAAAATGAAATTGTCTCTCGCTATCACTTTCAAGCACATTGTGCTGGTAGAGAATTTGGAATTAATGTAAAATTGAATAGACACGCTTAGAGAAGGTTGGGAATTGAAATGGGG
>JAWQUT010000079.1:700138-721697 GCA_033807755.1 Ellobium chinense | reverse complement strand
TTTTAACATGTATTATTTCTTTCCCTCTATGTAGACATGCCCCGGTATTTAAAAGAATTTTTATTTAATTTTCAAAGGAGAGTGGTGAGAAGGCTTATGTGCTTCTTTGAAGCCAACCAAAAATCCCGTTCCCCGCAAAGAATGAACAATAATATGCTCTGCAAGTCTACTGAAAATGCGGTTAGACTGCAATGAGTATATTTTATACAGTACAGATACAATTTAAATCTGACTCCGTTGTCACACCTCACTATCAACAAGTAATGATATCCCTTAACTTGAAAGAAACGCACAAACTAGCTAAGAAATCACTTTGTAATGGATAGTCCGCCTAAGCGGGACGCCCGCTTAAGAGGGACGATTCGTCGGGAACGGAGCCGTCCCGCTTAAGCGGGTTCCACTGTACTTACAATTCTTGAAGAAAGTTTTTTTTTTTTAAGTGAAAAGGACAGGTAGGAAAGTCTGCAGACAGCAAGGTTATTAGATAGAAACTTTTCTTGTCTCAGAAGACTGCATGATGTGGCCTTCTACTACTGTACATGAGTTGTATTATGGCCTTCTACTACTGTACATGAGTTGTATTATCTGCCTTCTGTGTAGCTTGACATAGTATAGCTCTTAACTCTAACCCTACAATAAGAATATAAGATTTTTCTGCTAAGTGCATGTTGAGTGTTATGTGCCTCCTGCAGTGCTGTAATGTGAGTATTTTGTGTGCTTACACTATCTTGAATTGGCCTGCTTGACATCTTACCATTAAAACCCATCCCAAAATCAAACACCTACAGCAAGCCTGACAGCATGATGGCTTGTGAAGAGCTGCATGCATGCATGAGCATCACCACTGGATTGTTGGGCCCTGTTCAGCAGTGCTTTGGACATTAGGGCATGAGAGAAGAGAAAGCAAGGCACTGTATCAATATCACTTTTAAGGGCATGCATTGTTATCTGCTATTTTGCAGGAAACTATAAGGTGCAGGCCTATGACCCCAATGTTAAGGATTACATGCCCGTCTCACCCGGTATAGGCATGCATGTTGAAGTTTCAGATCCAGATGAAAAAGTTGTCTTGTCTAGGGTGAGTGCTAAAAGCTTTGTAAAGTGTGTTTTACGCATGGTCTTATTATCTTTCTTAAAGACTTTTCATTATATGTTGAATGTACTTTCTTCTTGATGACAATAACAACAGTGACAAGAAAAAAGGGTGAAAATTATTACTAAATATACATACAAGTGTTAGTTACCTCCGTTTTTCTAGAGATTTAATATTTGACCTAGCTTGTTTATCATTCTAGTCTTAATACTTATGTTATCTTTTAAAATGTTTGATAACCTAATTTCTTCTAATAGATTTTCTAGTTCTTTTCTCCCAAATCCTCTTTAATGAGTGTTCTAGAATGGAACTTTAGCTAGAGTTTTTATTCTTTGGAACCACACGAACCACAACTATTACTACTAACTTTATTAGTACTGTATATACATATACTGCTGAATTTGTATTTCTCTATGCATATTTTTTGTAAGTCATCTCAGACTAATGAGCTGCACTGCATGGGGTGTGGATATAATGGTTATCTCACTTTAACTCTTCTTGGACACTTGCAGCACATCTTTGTAGAACAAAGCAACCTAACTTTTTTGTGTGTGTGTGTTTTAAATATAAAACATGCAATTACAAACATATTATTCAAACTGTTGTTAATCACTTCAGTACTTAGAGATTTTTCATTCTAGTAAGGACTAATACTGGAGATGATTTATCCACCTTTAATTTATTGTGAAGCATTTTATCTTAGTTGTTTTTTCTGCCGTTCAGGTCACAGGAAAAAGTTTGCTTTATGTCTTAGTTACAGCTGGAAAACAATAAAATAGAAAATATTACACAAGAGCCACATTGGTCCTGAAAGTTCCAGCTAAACGGAATTTAATGAATACATGTGAATTCTGCCTTAGCCATTGAGATTTAATTACTAAATGATCAGCTGTTTTAACACATTCATTTGTACTGCTCGATTTGTAGTTTATCATTTTCATATGTATGAATTCTTACAGACATACGCTGCTGAGGGAAGGTTCACATTTACATCCCACACAGCAGGCGAGCATGTGATTTGCCTCAATTCAAACTCCTCAGCCTGGTTTAATGCAGGACAGTTGGTGAGTCAGTTATGCCATTTGTTCTTATGACATGTGTGGGTCTTTTTTTTTTCTTTAGTGATCTGATATGGAAATTACAGTCACCATTTATAATTAGTTGTAAAATCATTTCATGTTTTTTAACAACCATTTTACACCATGTCAAGTAGTCGGAAAACTTTGAATTGCTAAGGTGTCATATATTACTCAGTTGTGTCAAGGGAGACTGTCTATTATATTACTGTAGATCGAATGCATGAAAGATATGACCTGCATTCCTGAATGCTAGCAGTGGAATTTGAAATATTTAGTATTGTCAATGCTTTTGTCCTTTGTAGGACAAAGGGGTAAACTTCTTGCATACTTGCCAAAAGTTACAGAGACCTAAAGGATGAATACTTTTCAGAGGATGAAAGTTTGATATTCTGTGAAAATATGCACACTGTGAAGCTGACAGTGGTTTCAGCCAACTTGAGAAATGTGATGTGCATGACAGTACATATAAAAATTATCATGCAGTAACACTTCATGCACTTTATGCGCTGAAATTTCTCACCTACTCTTATCAAAGCTTAAGTCCTTTGCTCCAAAATTTTGTACTAAATTTACTTTACTAAATCTTATACCTCACAGTCTGAAATTTCTGAGTTGATCTCATGAAATTTGAATTTGTAAGGATTCACTTCAATATTCAGTATTTTACAAGACTTCATTTGATATTGTTTTCCCACACCACCAGAGGGTTCACCTGGACATCAATGTTGGAGAACATGCTGTAGACTACCAACAAGTACAGGCCAAGGACAAGCTGACCGAGCTGCAGCTCAGAGTTCGGCAGTTGCTGGATCAGGTGGAGCAGATCACCAAAGAACAAAACTACCAGCGGGTGAGTGCACTTGTTGTGGCTGCATAAGTCACTTTTGCTGTGTTGTCTGGTGTTGATGTATAAGGTCATAGATTGATTTTCCGTCCTGTAGAATGTGACCTAAATACATCAGTGTGATGTTTTGATTGACTTTTCATCCCTGTTGAACCAAAGACTGTAGACCTTCCAGTCTGTTGTAGGTTGAAGAAATATTGGCTTTGACAAAGAATGCAGTGGTAGGGAAGTTGTACAGTTACCATGCATTCAGATTGCTTGGAGAAGAGCAGGAGGGCCACGAAAATGATTAAATGAAAGGGATAATTGATGGGGCTTTCAAAATTGTCCAGGCATTCACAGGTTCTGACTATTTTTGAGAAGCTCTATTCAGTTTGGAAGTCTGCACTTTACTGACAAGTTATGAAACTCATTTGCCCAACCCATCTCCATATTCATGATACTGGTGCTACTAAATGTTTAATACAGGGATGCCAATTTTCCTGATAAATCCGGAAAAAAAAAATCCAGCGTTATCCGGATAACATTCATGAAAATGAAATACGCGAAGGACGAATAGCACGAAAGCCGGAAGTTAGATATTTTACAAACTTCCTGAATGCGCGCGCAGACGCCTCTAACGAGGTCAGAGGAATACCGGTGCTATATTTAGCTCTCGAGCTCACGGAAAGTGTAAACAGTGCGCTCGGGCATCATTCAAGAAAAGACAGTGATGTAAAATAAACAGTCCTACTGAGAATCCATTGTTTTCTATAAATCATAATTTATTATTATAAATCTGATCACATCCGTAAGCTGAAAGAAGATGGATATGCGTGGTGCGCACTGTGCAATAATAAACTACGGAATACCGGGAAAGAAGGCACCTACGCTCAGTCCATGCTTCAAGGAAATTGTCACATCGTAACAGTATGATTCCGACGAGTTCAAAGACATTAAAGAGAAAGAGAATGCAGCCAAGCCCTCAACAGCTTTTTTTGTGAACTTGGCGTGAACCATTGAATCCAGCTCAGTCTGAACTCTGCAAGTCAGAGCACTACTCCTTTGTGCATATTTTATTAGGACCAAAATATAAGAGATGACAAATGTGAGTTATGGGTAAGAGATGGTAACATAATTGACTTTCCTTTAAATTTTGTTTGGTTTAAATGTTTACTTTAGTGCCTTATAATTGTGGAAAATGATTCAGAATTAAAAGCACATCGGTTGGGTTGGCTTCTGTCGCAAATGTCAATACGCCGCGCGCTCGAGCAAATTTCAGGATTTTTTTTGGTCTGGCATTGGCATTCCTGTTAATACCTTGAGCCTGTATTAGTTGTTGAAGTTTAATGCTGCATACTTAAAATACTTAGTGGCATAATTTAGACCAGAATGAAAACATGAATAATCATGTGAAGCATTGCCTCTTCTTGTGCCTGTCTAGACTAATGCTGCTTCAGCTTTAGCCTTAGCTTTAAAGAGTGACATGCATGAGCAGATGTAAAAATTTGTTGGCATGTTTGAAACTAAAAATTTTCGGTAAGCTTTTAGGAGCTCTTGAGATCCATGCCATAAAATAAATGCTTTCGCTCCTCAAAATATGACATTATGCCAGTTTAAGCCAGACATTTTATAGTATGATGTCCTTTGGCTTTTATAACTTTCAGTTTAATTTTTCATGTATTGGTCCCACCTTGCCTCTTGAGAGCCATATTGTAGTTTCTATTTTTGCATTACAAGTTATTTTAACAATATGGCTCTCAAGCAACAGCCTCTAACCCGCTGATCTACCGGCCTACCCCATCCCCTCTATGTATGCTACACTTACCCATCCCTTACACCCGTTGCTATCATTTTCTGCAGTACCGTGAGGAGCGATTCAGGCAGACCAGTGAAAGCACCAATCAACGCGTGTTATGGTGGTCCATAGCTCAGACCCTTATACTCCTAGTGACAGGCTTCTGGCAGATGCAGCATCTCAAGAGTTTCTTTGAAGCCAAGAAACTTGTGTGAATGAACAACTGTGTGCTCTGAACTAGGATTTGCTCTTTTTATTCATTGTTTTTCTCAAGGCATTGTTATTGTCTACTCTTAGTCATTTTTCAGTTTTTCCATTGATATCCACTGTTTTGGGCTTGCAAAGTCTTAAGGAATTTACACAACTATACTGTGACAAAAACTTTTAGCCATTGTGATCGTATGAGCTCTTTGAACCTTGGCCACCTGTCACTATATCCCTGAGCTCCTGATAGACTCTTTTAAGTTTGTGACAGGGTGCTCCACACCACTAAATCAGTGAACAGGATATATGAATCAGAAAGTGAGCCTGGTTTACAGGTGTGATGGGGTCAAAAAGTTGGATGTCTTGAAT
Source organism: Ellobium chinense (assembly GCA_033807755.1). Taxonomy (NCBI): domain Eukaryota; kingdom Metazoa; phylum Mollusca; class Gastropoda; order Ellobiida; family Ellobiidae; genus Ellobium; species Ellobium chinense. The sequence continues at coordinate 716,331 of JAWQUT010000079.1, read as the reverse complement.
ATAGATGCCATGTAAATGCATTTTATTATTAAGCCAATACATGGCTAGTCAAGGAGATATTTCCTCCACCAAAGGCCTTGGTTTATCCAACTTATGAAAAGAGAAACAGTGAAAAAGTCAGTGGTGTGTGACATTTCCATTGAGAACATTGATATAATTCTGATTGTATATTGTGATAGCTGTGTGTGACTGAATGTATGTGATGACCACAGGTTTGGAGATCTCTGATGCGAATGTTTGTGTATGGGTTGTATTGTGTGACAGTGCCCTAGGATGACTGTAAATATGGACTTCTGAGAGGGTTTCTGGCAGCGAGCAGAATGTGGTGTGGTTGCACATTTTTACCTCTATGTAGTGTGGGACATTGGGTTTTGTCTGTTTATTTTGTTATTTATGCAATGTTAACAAATGTTCCATTTGAAGTTTAGCTCATATCTTTAATTTTCTCATACACCATAGATTGACTAGTAAGTCTCATGAATGACTGGGTCACATGCTGTTTAACTGCAAGTATGGATAGGAAAATGTAAGACTCATTTGAAAATAATAGATTTGGCAAGATTCCGTATAAGGTATAATATCTTCTCCAGTTTTTACAGCTATGGCATATAATTTTGTGAAAAAGATACAAAATATTGAAAACAACAGAGGCAATGCTTTAACAGCTTTATCAGTTTGACAGTATGTTTGCTATCACTGTATACCTTTGCATCTGTATAGATGTTTGCATCGATATAGGCATGGTAGTAAGATATTCATAGTTTGCAGCATTTTAGCATGACAAATTGTTTTGTGGAATCAAGAGTCTGCTCATTCTTAGCAGCATATAATGGTGTGGATCCATTAGGAATATCTTTATAGATCAAAAGAGGACAATTACATCAAAACATGTCTCATTTTTGTGATGCTGTGTGGTAACTGACAGCCACATTACCCCCCACTATAAGACTTTAATAAACAGACACAGCGCTGTGATTTATCACAGAATTGATTAGAAAAATATTTCATGCAGAAGAGTACATGTTTTATTTTTTCTTTGACACTTTTATTAATGTTTTTTGCAGCATAGACCATTTGAAAATAAAATCTCTTTCCCTCTTGTTTTCCCTTTTCATCCTTGCACTTATTATTTTGCTTCAATCACTGCTTTATTTGTAGCCAGTAACCACATTTAGAGTGATCAAAGTGGGCAGTGTTTCCAAGTGTGAAACAGGGTTTGTTGAGAAGAAGTGTAAAAGATCCATTCTTCATATCACTCTAGATGGGTTCATTATATCTAAGATCACCATTCATGTTTGTAGCATACGCTGGTAATACTTGATATCTCACCATATGATGTACTAATGTGCCTTCGTGATGTCAGACTAGATCCTAGACCTGTTTAAAAATTTGAAGAAAAATCACTCATATCCATGCTATTAAAATTCTTTATGTTGCTAACTTTTCTGTAGTCAGCAATCCTTCATCTTGTCACATCACTACACCGTTCAAAATTCCATAGACCACAACTCACAATTCATTAGAAGTGGCCAAGCATATATTCTGACTTTAGATTTAATATTTAGGGTACAGCTACTAGAATGATACTCATACAACCTTGAACAGGTGATAAGGATTACTTACAACATCCTAAGCAATTCTGACTGAATTTGAACAACTCGGTTCAGGGTACTTTCTAGTTGTTTGAGGATGGCTCCCCCGTGTTTGCAGCAGAAGGAATTCCTGGTCATTCTGATATGTTTTATTTGTGAATTTCTTTGAACTGGAGATAATAAAATCAATATATTGTCATTATGATCTTTGTTCAGATACTTTGATAAATGTCTTGTATAGTCTGTAAATGTCTGATTGGCATCAGCACAGGCAAAAATATAAAAATTGCTTGGTATCAGTCAGAGTTGAGTAACAATATGAGAATGAAAGGTACATGAAGATAGTTACACATAAATATTTTCTTTTTACATCGAGTTAGGTTTAAATGATTAGTTCATGGAAAAGTAATGATTAATATGAATTGATAAGTGTAGCCATCCAACAAAATTTCAGCTCTGTTGAAATTGCTGAAATCGTCAAAAGGCATCATTGAGTCAAATTTATGGAATCTTAGTTTTTAGTAGATTTGAAAAGTTTGATCTATTTGCTGTCCTAATTTCAAACTGTAAATGTTGCACAAGATTGTCAACGGTCTTGAAATTAATAGAATCGCCATGGATAGTTTTGACGAAAATTAAGCTTGTCGTTTGTTATGTGAGCAATTTTCACAGATATAGTTTTAATACTTTCTATGAATTCACTACACTTAGGTTTAAATTTTTCAAAATGTTATTTTCTCTTGGAGGTATGACTAGTCTGTTTAAAACAAAGGTATTAATTAAAGCAAAAAAGCCGCAATATATTACCATGGTTGCCAGTTGATTTTCGTCATATCTTCAGTGTTTGTTTTAAAATCTGTGGCTGTGTCACTTCCTGTCTTCGAAAGACCATATCTTTTCTACTTATTTAGTTAGAGCAATAATTTTGTTCACAAAAGAAAACGCTTTGGCCAACCTATCTGATGATACCAGTATCATAGTATTAAATGTGAGATGTGTCTCATTTAATTGAGTGGCTATTCATGTGGAGTGTTAAATGAGCAAAACTATACCAGTTTAGAGCTGCTGTTAATGTGTGGCCAATATTTGCCAGCTGCAGTTTGAATTATTACAGTATCTATATTCTATACTCAGTCCCTCATTTACAGCTAAGAATGTTAGGGCATCATAGCTGGCTGATGGATACCTGGTCTAACGCTTTAATGCTCTATTCAGTCAGTATGGAGAATGAGGGTTAGGCAAAACTTATGTCTTTATTCGTAATTCTGATAAGTAGTGCCTTGTTACTACACAAAGGTTACATTCAAGTCCCAGATTCCTAGAATACTAGGATGTACGTGTCCCTCATAGCTGATTAAATGAATGAAATGAAATCAGCTTTCACATTCTGTATGTATAATTTAAAGTGAGGAAAATACAGAATAGTGAACTGAATACAGTGCGAAAATTTGACTCAAACAGGATACTGCTTAAACATTTAAAAACCTCAGAAGTCTGTCTCTTAATGGTGATTTTAAATTACAGCTGTATAATTATATGAATAAGCACAAAATTACTAAGTTATGTGGATGGCTGGCTCATGGTCATAATTTCAAAATTGAAATATTCACCAGAATGCCCCAATTTGCAGCTCTTCAGGCTCACATGTTCAAAATACCTCAGAACCCATGAGGGATATTTTTATTAGTTATTACACTGAATAAATATGTTTGTATTATGTTATGTGTCTACCTTTTGGTAAATATAGTTTAATCCTTTCAGTACCATGCACTGCAGCTTTGAAGTGAGAAAACTGCTCCAACTATCACATCAGTTTTGGGTTGCCACTGGCAATGTATAGCTCCTTGATAAAAATGATTACAGTAACTTACTTTCACTGACAAAGGAGAAGACCTTTCATACCCATCACGGGCTAATCTTTATATGGCTTATGCAGATATGAAAGCCCCTATAAAAATAAATAAGTCAGGCTAACAGGTGATGGAAATTTTTACCTTCTTATTGAAATTAGAATGGATGCCAATTACCTCAACTTTAAAATTAAAAAAAAACTTGTTGACTAGGGATGTTGGGCAAATAAGTGCATAATACTGTACTTAAATGAAGCATGCCATCTGTTCATGGGAATCTGGCTGATTAACAAGGTTTCAAGCTTTGACAAGAGAAACAGCTTAGACTGGTTAGAGCACCAGACCAGTAGGTTTAGTTCCTGAAGATTCTTCTGATATTTCAATTTAGAATGGTGTTATATCTGTTCAGTTCCAGCAACTCATCATTGTTCATTTAACTGTTGTTACTGCCCTTGTCACACACTAATTATTATTATACACTGTATATAAGGTTTCTCACAGTGGCCCTATAAAGGGCCAAATCACTGATTGTGTACACAATACTATTAAACTAGCAATATATAAAATCCCTCAGCCAGTGTCAGGGTGTAGAAGTATGTAAAAAAAAAGACCTGTGATCTAGATACAGCCAATTTAGAGTTTCAGGTCCAATTTGAGCCTTGTAGATATAAAGGTAAAGTGTATTTGTACGCGATCAAAACCAGCCTAGTGAAAAGTTAGGGACCAAGTTAAAGGAGAGCTGACTATTTTGAAAGAGATTTGTTAAACATTTCGGGCATTTTTTTTCTTCCCCTTAAAATCAGATTAGAATTTGTAGAATAACACATCTCATTTAAAGGACCAAAAGAAGAGAAATCAATAGGTGCTAATAACCATCATCTCTGTATTGTAATTAAATTGTGATCTCTATCATATCCAACCAAACACTTGCACTGTTTCAGGAGCGTGAAGAGAGATTCCGCTACACTAGTGAGAGCACGAATCTGCGAGTGTTTGTGTGGGCAATCATCCAGACAGCTACACTGGTTACTTTGGGCATCTGGCAATCATTTCATCTGCGCAGCTTCTTCATCAAGAAAAAGTTGGTGTGATGAAAACACACAGGGACAGATGTCAAACCATGAGGCAAAAGCTAGGGTCCACTTAACAGGACAGTATAGAGAAGAATTTAAGGATTTTTGGCCAGTACAGTTTGCCTAGTCTAATAAGATTCCGTGATACTGATGGTCTGTTGCTTCAGTTCTTGAAATGATATCTAGTCATGCTTATTCCATATTCGCCTGTCATTTTTTTTTGAGATTTTGAGAAATTTTAGCACTCTCAATCTGTTGTTCAATGCAAAACAATGAGACCAATGTAGTTTAGCTTGTGATATTGGGATATAATAATGAGACAAACCTTTGCGCTCATTTCAATAGGAAAAAGAAGATGAATGGAAGATCATAATAATATATTCAACTCAAATCATCAAAAAATTACTTGGGCCAGTGTGAAATAAGCATGCCGATCTGCAGATTGTGCTGCCTGGATAGTCTTTATCAATTTGATTGAGTGCTAATCATCTCATACATTTAGTGGAAAGCAGGCTGAAACTACTCGTAATTAAGTTTTGATACAATGCTAGGGTGTGATAATACAGTGGAACTCTGTGAACACAACCGTTGGTCAACACAATTCCATGCTTAGCACATCCATTTAAAGTCCCAACTGCTATGTTCCTTACACAAAGCACTTCGGATAACACAAAACTCCTGATAACTTTGAAAACTTCATTTAAAGGATGGTTCCATTGTAATCATTGATGGTGAGTGAGGACTTTAATTATGTTAGTGGCTATTTCGATTTTCCTTCGTATATTGGGAATGTATACTTCTGAGTGGCCCTTAGCTTTTGTTGATTGTAGAGCTATTGAATCAGAGCAGCTAGATCTACTTTCTTGGGAAAGTTTCTAGAAAAATGTATGCAGTTTCCAACCATAATTTTCAGGGATGTTGACAGCAATTACAATTATTTTTCTTAGACATCACGGCAAGTTCCAATCTGCCTGACATATGATCGACATGTGCTTGACATTAACAAATGCCAATTTTTTAAAGAAAATCATACTTGTTAGGAATTTTTCAAGAGACCGATCCATTCAAGCACAATTTTCAGTATTTTAATCCGCTAAGTGTCAGTGCAGAGTATAGAACTTTTTGTCATTTTACTTGAATCTTGTGAATAGATTTATTGTTACAAAAGTATGATTGCAAATCTCTAATCAAGTACAGTAATATCTAGCATATGAAGAAGGTAAGAGAGCAACCAGATAGCGAAAGCTTTAGACAAGAGATTGAACATATTTGCAGAGTGGAAGCTGCCTACATTAGCAACAAAAACATGCAAAATCTGTTGTTTTATCGTTTTGTTGATGTTACACAACCTATTTTGTTGCTAATCAAGATCAAGCTTCAAGGCAGATTTATTTTATAGTCTTCCCACAAAAAGAAGGGCAAAAAAAATATGAACCTGTCCATAAAAATATGCTCCTTGTTAACTAAATACATAATGAGAGCAGTCATGGAGCACTTAGCTGGTGCACTGAAGGAAAAAAAAGCAGCCCAGTCTTATGGTGATGGTTGTGATGATGATACAATCAACTCCACTTAATTGCAATGTTATTCTCATTGACAAAACTGCGTAATTGCAATCATTTTCAATTGCAACTTTTCTCATGCTCCCCAAGAGTTCAACTAAGCAGAGTTTACTAAACCCAATGTTATATGCATTGAAGTTTGGAATCACAACTCAACCATCAATCTAAAACCACTGGTTTGAACGGAGTGATCAGACTTACATGTACAATAAGCATAATTGTGATTGGCAATCCTCACTCAATGAACATCACATATTTTTAACTTTAACCCACATGACGTGATATGCAGTTTGTTCCACTTAATCGCAACTCCTCTTGAACACAGGAAAAGTGGAATTGCAATTAAGCGGTACTGTTTTTATTCTCCCATTCTTGTAAGGTGTGTTTGTGTGTGTGTGTGTCTGAATATTCCCAGGCTTGAACACCTTCACTGGAAAGTAACATTTATCGCCTATATCTGTGATGATATATTGATGACAGAACCTAGGCTGATCTTGATGCTTGAAAACTTTGCCATGAGCAGTTGCCCTCCCTAGTATTTGAGAGCTAGCACATTAATGATGGGATCTCTTACCATTGTACGAATTACATTAAATCTGCATGATGAACACTTCTTTCGATGCATTCTGCACCGATGCACAAATGTAATTCTTATGACAATTTAAAAAATCCAGTGTTACTGTCAATGCCTTACTCTCAATTAACTTGAATAACAGAGAGAAAAGACTTACTTTATAACATTACATGTATAACTTGAATCCTCCGTTTCCTCACAAAAAAAAAAAAAAAAACNCAAAAAAAAAAAAAAAAAACCTTATAAGGTGACCACCTATCTAAGGCAACCAGTTTTCTAAATAATGAATCGTGGTCNAGGGAGGGTTACTGGATTCATGCACAATGCTTGATTTAAACTTTTGAGATTTCAAGCTACAGAAAGCATGGAGGCTCCTTGTTCAGAGTTAGAGATGGTGTTACAAAGGTGCATCCCAAAATGGGGCTCCACAAAACCGAAAATGATCTCTTTTTGATGGCAGTGTATTTAAAATTAAAATTTCATGTGACCTGCAACATGTTTGATGCTTAAACATTTGCTTTTTTGAGTTATTATGTACAGTTTGTGACTTGCAGTGTATTGTCAGTGCCAGAGTTAGCAAGACTTTTTAACCCATATAATGCATACTTTGTTTTATATGTTGATTACTTAGCAGAAATATTAAATTTTAGAAGGCAAACAAAATACATGTATGATGTATTGCAAAACCCCTAGCAAAGCTGTAGAGCATTTGGCTCACAAAAAAAAACCAAAACACTTACATGTGAATCTAGCACTACTCATGCAAGAAAATCCAAGATGAATTTTTTGTGGTTTAGTTCCCTGGCCAATGTTATTTATAATCATTCACTCTTTGGTGTTGCAAATGGGCGTGTGATGATCAAGAAAATGTGACACAGTGTCTGTGGACAAGTGAATGAATGCACGGGTTATTGTGGTAAATGATATTAGGGTGAATGAAAACAGTGTCATGTACTTTTTATATAAATACTGTACTAATTTGAGTATGGAGTTGTATGGCAGGAATTTGTTCTGCAAGAGATGGAAAAATGATGGTATAGCAGATGAGCACAAGTATATGTATTTCAATAAGTTAAGAAAGGACATACCACTTGGCAATTTATATGATTTTATTAAAAATTGTGGAGTTCCATAAATGTACAGCTGTACGCATTCAACTTTATGTGGTGGAAAAAATTCACGGAGTTTATTATAAAGGTTGAGTGAATAAGCTTTTTTATATTCTCTCCTCCTTTAGTGCTTAAGTTCCTGGCCATTTTCATGTACATATGCTCTCATATGACAAAAGAACAATGTCAGCATTCATCCACAAGCACATTATACAAATCTTTGAAAAAAAAATAGACAGAACATTTTTACAGACACACTTCACTCGATCGCTCATCTTTTTGCCCCTGTAGATCTGGTATCTTGTGTTGCAGTTCCTGTTTCTAATACCTGCAGCAGCCAAACAGTGCACTGGTATGTGGGGAAAAGAGGTTGAATACATGCAGTGTTTTTTTATTTTAATTTTTCCTCAACTTATCCCTTTTATTCTTTTGTCTGGGAAAATGAATTTTGGGTTGTTTGAAGTCTTGAAGAGGACAAATGCTCTAAGGAACTGTAAGTACTCGTACTGCCTTCGATTGTTTTGTTAGGTCTCCAAGGGGGATAGTCATTTTCAGAATAACACACACACAGTATGTGCTTTTGGCTTGACTGAGAGTTCTTTGTTTCTTCTTAACTTTGGTGGTAGAGGGCAGCATCTTCTCTTTTATCCATTTTTTTCCAGCCTCACAACAGACACAAGACATTAAAATAAATGTTAAGTTCGCCCCACAAGCAATGATATGTTTCAACATTTTGGTTTTCATAGCTGTTTTTCAACAATAGAAAAGATATGCTTCAGTAATTGTACTGGCCCGTGCTTTTTATTTCATAAGGCTTTGATGTTAGCAATCTTGGCTGATAACAGCTGCATCCATAAGAAATTATTAACAGGATTGCCACGAGATCTTGAGAAGTTATGAAAAATTGCCATTTACATTTCCAGACCTGGAAAACACCTTGATTCAGCAAAAACGGCTATAAATCATGGAGTATCCGAGAACTTGGAATTGTTGGAATGGTGGTTCACAATTTTGTCAGAAGCTGCTCTTCCATGTTAAGTAATGAGAACTCTTGTTAAAGTTTGCCTAAATTTCACATTAATTTTGTGGTCGTCATGGTAAAAATCATAGGGGATATCATGGATAAATACATTTTCAGTGTTTTGGCAACCCTGTTATTAAGCATGTCTGTGTGCAAAGAATTTTAGAGACTGTTTTTGTTTTTTTAATACTGTATATAAAAAGTTAAACACAGTAGGCACTGTTTTATTTAATAAAACATGTATACTGAAGACCCTCAGGAACTCGAATTCTAAAGGACCAGTCAATAATTTCAAATTTGTGAGATGTTAATGTTCCCATGCAAATATCAAGTGATCCCTCTAAGTTTACTCAATTTCAGATTCTAATAACTTCAGTCATTCAAAATGTATACACTTCAGATTTGGCACGTATTAACAGATGACTAATAATGTCTGTTGATTTTGCAAATTTCAAATGAGAAGATAGGGATACATCACAGCTGAAAAAATTCAGAACATATCAGTTATATGCTTGGTTTGTGTCTTAACACTGTGACCAGTGTATCATTTTTTGATATATGAGTATATGATGTTTTTGCTGTGACAAAATATAGCACCTTGGTGAATGAAATTTGTTACAATTATATAATAACTATGTTTGTTAATATGCTTAAATTATTGTTACAGTTCCTACTTAAGTCTCGGTGATACTGAACTTTGAAGTCAGTAAACTTTTTTTAGGGGCCACCTGATACAGTGTACATGGAAAGTAAACAACTCATGAGCCGTTCATTGCAAAGAGTATACAGCTGGTTCTGTTGTCAGAGTATGGGAGGTTCAGGGTTATGAAGTCCTCTTATGTATGGTGGAATAGTGTTTCTCATGAAGCTTCCTTTTTAGTCTATGATACAAATTGCATCCTATAATAAATCATCGCCTTCCACACGAAAGGGCGTATCCCTGTTTTTCATGTTTATAAGGAGAGCGATTTATGTCTGATTCGATCATATTGATAGAGATACGCCGTTTCGTGAGAACATAGTTCTGAGATACTACGTACTGGTGGTGATAACTCAAAACCGTCAAAAATCGGGATATGCCCTTTCGTGTGGAAGGCGACGAAATGTACCCTTGATTGCCTTGAGAGGATACACAATACGACGCTTTTCACTTTAAAAAAATCTCATATGGTTACAAGATTGCTTCACAGCCTGTTAAAACTCAAGACCATCAAGCTTTGAGTGTGCTACCACTGGCATCACTGCAGTAAAGACACGACCCCACGGCATCCGGACACGGCCCAACGCGGCAGATCGTCATGAGGCGGACCTCCATCCCTTTTATTTGATGATATGGAAGTCATATCAGGACATGCCAGGTCTGGGGAGGACATTAAAAGGTTCTGACGATGTGACGTGACGTAGTGTGACGCATCCGGATCCAAAAAGCAAAAGTCCTTCCTCATAATCATACAGTGTCAGGTGAAAGGGGTATTGGGATTTATTTGCAGACCATGCTGATCTCGTGAAACATAATGCCGGATCCACCCATGGTCATGTCACTATAAACGGAAGCCCCGTTCATGATCACATCACTATGAGTCAAAGATCCAACCATGGTCACGTCACTATGAGTCAAGATCCACCCATGGTCACGTCACTATGAGTCGAAGATCCACCCATGGTCACATCACTATGAGTCGAAAATTCACCCATGGTCACGTCACTATGAGTCAAAGATCCACCCATGGTCACGTCACAACGAATTGAAGATTCACCCATGAACACNCCCCCCTCCCTCACTCACTCACTCACACACAAGCACACATGCATACAGACACGTAGACACACCCCTGCTCACACATCACTGATATCCTTATCCACCTGTGTACGTGCATACACACAGACAGTCACACAAACAATCACACACACACACACAGGCATTTGATATTAATTTTATTCCAGCTACACGATGCTTTTAGGAGTGACCAATGTTATACAACAGACCGTTCTTCGTTGGTCAACTCCAACAATGTTCACTTCTCGATTAAGCAAATTGTAAAGAGTAGTATGATTTTACCATCAAATATCACCTCCGAAAGTAATATGAGCATTAAGACAATAAAACTTGATGTAACAGTGCCTACCAACTAATCATATTCCTCTGACCATTGAAAAGTAGAAGGCGGAAGTTTATGATCGTTAGAGGTGTGGCTTGCGATTCGAATGACCCTATATGCATAATAACTGTGAGTGGTCCATACCTACCATAACTACACTACACTTATTTTATTACAATGCTTCCTGTATAGCTAGCCAGTCTTATCACTCAGAACGGCTAAGTGTTTCTAGACTTTAGACCACAGTGTTTTAACACCAGTATTGAAGTTACCGTATAATAAATACATCCAGAGTAACTTTTACAGCAATTTCATTAGGTTCTCTCATTATATCAACCAACATTAAATCTTCATAAGCTTTAGCCTTAACCAGATTTACTGAGCTTTGTTTCCATGCTTCATTTCCGAATAAGAAGCTTAAACGTGTAAACAGATCTAATGCTCAATATGGCATCTGAAAACAAGAAAAGTAGGCCATATTGGATTAGCGCATCCAATGAATTTACGCGGTTGTTCTCATAATTACGTCATCAAACATGGCCGCAGCTGCCAACCCGCAGCTCCTGCTAGATAGGAAAGCGAACATTATGTGTTTTCAACCCCTTCCACCCCCATTCTCCAATTTTAAAAACATACGCGGAGAGAAGGAGAAAATCGCCTTTCCGAAGCTTTTGAAACGTTAGCATTAGTATTATTAAATTGCATTTTTAGTTTTTAGGACAGAGAGAAAGCTTACGAATTGGAAATCTGATTAGAGCTGGAAAACAGCTATGCAACATTTATGACTATGGAGAAACCCATTCCGCTGCACTCGAAATTCCTCTTAGTTTCGAAATCACCCTCGCAGGCATTTTTTTCCCTCCTCCTTTTGAAGTCTATTCTTTTTATTATTTCCACCAAGATGATAACCTTCTTCCGAGTGGGTGGTTGAACTGAACTGAACTGGTTTGGTTTGGTTTGGTTTGATTTGGTTTGGTTTGGTTTGGTTTGGTTTGGTTTGGTTTGGTTTGGTTTGGCTGGGCTGGCTGCTTGCTTGCTTTACAATAGGAGAACTCGAAGAATCACAATAACCCAACAGTGGTGAAAAGGTTGAGCTTTGTTTTTACTTGTTAAAATCCTGGGTGGCAGGGCTGACTCCTACAAAAGTTTGAGGAATTTCATGATACATGTGCATGTACAATTTATTTTAACCGTCCAAATACCGCCAATCCTGAGACCCTGCAAAGTTGGCGGAATAAAGAGGTTTCTTTATCTCTATAACTGTAATTTGTTGTCCTAAATCCCTACAAACAGAATCATCTGAAGTGACGAAACAAGCTGTTGCCTCGGTAGAAAGGCACATGAGCTTGCTGAGTGGCTACAAGTGGCCCACCATGGGATTGAGCCTAGTATCATTTTAAGAACATATAAACGTGTATGTATAAAGAAGAGCTTGAGAGTCTGCATTCGTCCATCCTTCAATTGCCACTGGACATACGATAATCAGTGAGGTCATTCCCGTGTTTAATGAAATAAAATTTATAAAATATGTTCAGTTATTGTTTTAGTATTTCATTAGTTTGGGTACTTGTTTCTAAGTCTTTAGACCAAGAGGTGTTATGTTACTGTCGACTTCCCGGTGCTGTGTGAATGTGTGTTTGCGATAAACTTCGCACGTTTTTGCGTGGGTTTTAGCTTGTACAATACATGCGATGTCCCACAGATAAATAGATAACACACAACATTCAGAGGTAAATCACTTGACTTGCCTGCCTAGCCTCGACATTGCTGTTTTGTTTGCTGAGGTTTTCCTTTAGCCGTACGCGCTCTACTGAATGTCCATTTACAGTTTCTTTGCCACTCTGTCCCCGGGGAGCTTAGAAGAAGAACTCTGATTTTACTGTTTTCTTTTTTCACATCGCGGCCAGCGGTTTCCATCCTGGGAAGGGGCCAATTTCTAACATGGGAAAGACACACGCTCACCAAAATAATGAGCGCCTAGCACCGGGCAAATTCTTGTAAGATTCCAAAGGCCAGTCCCAGCAGTGATGAATAATTAAGTCATAAGCGTTACTAAGTAATTGATATTAAGTCTGGGGTACAGTTTTTTCGAAAACTTGCCCTTTCAAGTTCTCTTTTTTTCTTCTTTGTTTTAATATTGTTCTGGCGTGCAGATGCATCATCCAAATGCATATGCCTCACAATATATGGAGTGTATGCTTTTAGCATCATACTGTTACAATGATAATAATATATATTGTCAAGATTCTTGCTCGGAGCAAAAGATTTACAACAAAATGCGATATGGGAGATTCAAACTGGACAGCTGTCAAGGTTTGGACTTGCCACAATTCCATTGTGAATAGAAATCCAGGATCTGGTTTTTAGCACTTTTCGAGGGATCGTAGAATCTGTATTTATTTTCATTCATCGCTTTCGTAGCACTTATAAAGTTTGTTGTGCCTTGTGTACACTATTGAGCAGGAGCTGACCATGTAGTTAGGAAGAGTCGATGACTAAGCTACTGAATCTAATTATGCACCGCAGGGGAAGGTTTAACATAGTCTCATTAATGCCTTACTAAATTAGGGCTCTGGAAAGAGGAAATTCTGGTCTGTTGCATAAAATCAAATTATTGTGAAGAAATTATGTTAGTGTCTCGAACCCGAATCTAACCCTATTATAACGACACTAGCATTTATACCGTCTGATTCAGCATTTCCCATGTGGTGATAAATTGAGATTAAGTCATCCCAGGCTCCCCACCCATCCATTCACCCACCTAGCAGTCCGTCCGTCAGTCGGTCTATCTATCCATCTACCCACTAATGTCTCGTTTTCATCTCCATTTTAGTATGGCAGCACCACTTTAATACTTTATGCCACAGCGAAATGGGAACGTTCCCTCGCTGGTCACCAGCGTAATGATAGGCAGAGGATAATAATGCGATGGAAAGTGCGGACTATGGTAAGGAGATACATCGATTGAATATAAAAGACGTTGCAAAACATTTTGATGACGCACTTTACCCGTTTCGCAGTCTTCTCCTTCCTATTATAAAGTCCGGGCTGTATCATGGCGCCTTAATTTACATGAAACTTACATTCATAATACAAGTGCAGTGGACTGGCGAAACACTCGCAAGAAAAAGGGGAGAGAGAGAGAGAGAGAGAGAGAGAGAGAGAGAGAGAGAGAGAGAGAGAGAGATCATAAAAAGGACTCAGAGAGAGGGGGGAAGGGAAAGACGAAGAGAATGAATAGTTACATGTCGTTGTAAATCTTTGCAGAGTTCTCTGAATTCTGGTCTGTATAGTGGTTCATGTGCCCAGCAATCTTCTATCAGGGTCTGAGAAAAAAGCAATATACAAAAAAAAAACCGCGATATAAAGTGCGCTTTTGGTGCGAAATTCACACATAATAATAAGGTATGAAAAGCGACGCGAAATTCGCGTTCCAAATGTATAAACATAGTCATGAAAAACTGACGATTTTATCTTGCAGTTTTCCCATTAGCACCGGTGCTGGACGCAAGCTCTGTGGCGTTTAAGAGCGACAGAATGGGGAATGATCATTATAAAATTACATAATAAAATATACTAGTGTTTTCTTTGAAGTTTTACGTCCAAACCGTGACGTATATAATAATATATACATGGAATATGATCAAATTTGTGGACTAGCCAACACATTCTTCGCCATCGAGGAAAACCTGGCAACAGCCAGTCTCTGACTAACCCCACTGGCTCAGGTACCCGAAGACAATGCCATTTTTTTGGGGACAGGAGCGGGAGGGCAGAAATAAATGTATACAATACACTGTATAGAAGATAAGATGCGTTAAGCAGTGCTCTGTTAGACAGCTGATATGGAATATTTTTGATCATATTAGGTTCACGTTATGCTGGACCTTGTAGAGAGTTCAGGCAGGATGAAGTTGAAGAGACTCGACCTATTTCTTGGGTACAACATAAAATTACAGTATGTTAATGTATGAAGATGCCAATAGCACTTAGCTATGCAGTTTTAAACAGTCCTTATAAAATCAAAAAACTGGTCCTGGGGAGGGGGAAAGAGGCTGGATTTGAATTTCAAAGGCTTAGATAGCTGCAAATACATTTATAGATTCAGAAAATGTGAAGTATAGCCACTCCAGTATAAACTATGTGGCTGTTGCTGAGCGGGTATGGTTACCCTGTTTACTGTGTGAAAAGATCTAAATATTAGGTAGCCTGATTCACTGCCCAAGTTCTCAAAATCCAATTGGTTTAGAGACATTTTTCTTTGCGTCAAAATTTGAAGGAAGAGTTAAGCAACACATGTGAAAAGTATTTTAGCAAGGGACCCCTGGATAAGTTAATGAGAGGTGTAAGACCTTGTATAGCTAACAGTGAAAATGATATTGGCATCTTCATACCTTAAGGCACACATTTATTCACTTTATATACTTTTTCTATTTACAGTGCCATATCAGTGCACTGTTAGGTACATCATTTCTAGATCAAGTCATGCTACAGTAATACACATCATTCATTAGAGGCTAGGATTGACAACAGTTATGAAAACCCGAGTGCAGGGGAGTGTGAAGTCAGGCAGTGCATGATCCAGAGGGGGAAGAGGTAGTTAACGTCCTCCATAATATCATGTAAAATGCATGGTGCAAAGTCAAGAGCATCGGGTGCGTCGACCCTAAGGCTGTAGAGAAATGTCAATTGACTTAACACTAATTGCGTTTTTTGTACTGTATTTGATATTACGGGTATTGCAAAATATTAAATAATTATTATCATCGATTCGATGTTCTTTTTGTTAATGAAATCTTACTTTAATTGCGGTGCTGCACTTAAGCGAGTAGAGAATCTGTCGGTGCCCAGCACAAATCTGCCAGATGATCTTTTCAGGCGCCACGCCATAGAAAGGAAACATCCCTGTTAGTACCTCATACATGATTGTCCTGTGATAAAAGGATAAATAAATTGAATAAATATTTAAAAAAAAAAAAAGCAACAACAAGTCAAAAAAAAAACCTCACTCAACTCACTGCAGGCCATAACACGCATAGATATGCAATTTTATATGCAGGTTTCTGTTGTATAAGAGGTGTTGTGGGTCTGTGACCGTGGCGTCATATACAAAGGTATTCCCATAAGGAAGACACACTCTGGCTTTCAGGGTTCCTTTTGTATGTTCAGGGTTCATAAGGGACTGTAAGTATTTTGTAAAATCTGGTTACCCGCCCTTCGCTCTTAAGAATAATTTTATGTTACTACAGGGATGTGTTTTCTAGAATATGGACAAAACGATCTTTTGTGTGTGTGTGTGTGTGTGTGTGTGTG
>JAWQUT010000079.1:646720-672454 GCA_033807755.1 Ellobium chinense | reverse complement strand
ACCCATAGCAGATCTCGTATAGCCAAAAATGTTCTTTCATAGTTCAGATGCTTGATATTATAAGAATGAAACACGCAACACTACTAATATTACAGTCACCGATCTCAACATTATGATCATTGATTTTGAGTGTTATCAGCGCCAGACAAGGGAGCCCACTCAGGGTAATTTCGGTGACATTTCGTCTCATAATTCATTATGGCAGTCACCTTATCTCTAATTATTAATCAACAGGATGGAAGGGCTGCTAGTGTTGACGAGGGAAGTAGGAGTGGCGGGTGGTTTGGTGGTGATGATGGTGGTTGAGGAAGAAGAAGGGCGAAGGGGATACACGTATGGTGCATTTCAGCCACAGAGTAACCTTGTTCGTGGTTTCTGACCCAGCACCTTGTCAGCGCACAGCCGCCACTGTCGTTTACCAAAGCTGGATTCCAGACAGTTGCGTCTGCAGCTCAGAATTAGCTCAATCAGTGCAGTATAAGTGGCTAAATGATGATATTCTGTTTCAATACTGCTCGCAGGCTAAAATGCGCCTTCAGTCNTTTCAACAAGAGTTTCAGACATCAGACGAGCAACCCTACCCATTCCCCCACGCCCCTTTTTTTTTCTTGATCAAACGGCATCTGGCATCAATGATATAATGACCAGGGTATTATTTTTAGCACTGACTAACTGTGGTCATGACCCTTAAATTTAGGTGCGCTCTGACTCTGATGCCCCTTCCCCCCNTCCCCCCCCCCACACACACACACCTACACACGCGCACACACACGCAGTGCGGAATGGTCGCCTTTGATCCTATGCTATGTACCAAGCTCTGGAAATCACCACAATAACTATAAACCATTATCAGATCTGTTCTTTCGTTGGCTTTATTTGACGACCTCTAGATAGTTAGTTGCCTATTCAGAGTTCCATGCATGGTTAGGCAAGTTCACCAAAAGATGTAAGTTCCAATTAAGTTCACTAAGAGAAAGAAACAACCCTTTTAAGCTCAAGTTTAGCTCAGTTCCATGAAAACTGAGTAGTTTTCAGATCTGATAAGTTCCTCCTGGTTTTTGAAATCGGCATTCCGTTCTGGTTTTCGAAATACATGTGAATTATACTGAAATTTAAGTAGAAAAAATAAAGTTAAGATACAAATAGTCTGTCCAAAACAGATTAAATTCAACTGAGCTGCTTCTTTGAAAAGATCTGTTCGTAAAGTTTTAAAGAAATCTGTGTATGTCGTCTCTGACCAAGTTTTGCGTCTCAGTTTC
The DNA here is from genome assembly GCA_033807755.1 of Ellobium chinense. Lineage (NCBI taxonomy): Eukaryota > Metazoa > Mollusca > Gastropoda > Ellobiida > Ellobiidae > Ellobium > Ellobium chinense. Next base: position 671,195 of record JAWQUT010000079.1, on the reverse strand, counting down.
CACGTTTGCTTTTGAAGAGCTATTGGCCAAAGTTTCAATGAAAAATACATACTGCTTTCACTTGGAAATGAAGAGATAATCTAAAAAAAAATATATTAAAATTCATATTCTAGAAAATAGCTCGAAATATAGCTTTGACGCCCATGAAGCCAACCTGGCAACATTGTCAACTACCGCAACAACCAGTGAAGACACAGAAAAAGAAACAGCGACATTTTCATAATATAATTTGCTTAATGGTGGAAAGGCATTCAGTATGAACAAAGAAGAACGGAATGGCAATGTCAGATCACACCCTGGTGAGCAGCCTCCAGCCCTCGAGACCTAGAAAACAAAATTAGTCTCGTGCCAAGAGCTGTTGTGCATAACTGACGAATCTTGAAGGTCAGACGGCATCATGGATAGGATACTCAGTGTGAGAGGACGCGCCGCACGAGTTAACCCAATTTTAGTAGAGCTAAAAGTGTGATATTCCTTAAGTGGAGGCTTTGCTATTGTGAAATGCCAGTTTAGAAGAAAGACAGTCAGAACCTCTAATGCAGCATAACAAGGTTACCGTAGAAGTGGTTTTATTCGCAAGGATCTAAAAGATGCGAACCCCGAATGATGAATTTCTTGTATGTGTATGAGCACAGAAGTTTAGAATAATCTGGAATTGCGTTACAAGACTGCGAAACTGACAGAAAAAAAACAAAACTATGGAATTGGGGGCTTTGTATGATGGCGACCACTATCTACAGTTTCAAATTTATTTGTGGAACTTTTAATCAACAGCCTCGTGTCGGAGGAGGATATGACAGGAAGCAACGGTGTTATGTATGCTAACAAATGAGGCAAAGATATAAGTATAGGAAGTAGGCTCAAATTTTTCTAGCTCTTCCACATCAGTCGCAGCTATCTTGACTTGCTTCAAGACTGAAACTTCCGTCACTTAGAATCTCTGCTGGACCGCCCATAGAATAAAAGGACTGCCCAATTCGTCACTCGCAGGGATCAAACAAATCTAGTCAGACATTGACAGGCAGTAAACTGACACAGTCTGGACTGCCAGTGCCAGTCACACAGGTCATAAGGGAGAGATGGTCGTCTTTAACGTGTTATTCTAGTCTATGCGTACAGCTGTGCATACACAAGGCACCACCGTTCGTTCTGTTCAAAAGTGAGCGCTTGAGATAGGCAGTTGCTATACACAGGATGTTTTCTGTCAAGATGTAGAGGGATCATGCCCTGTCCCTTCTGGTTTTCAAGATGATATTCGGGCCTGCTTTCTTCGTCTATGCGGTGTAGGTGGGCCTTGAGTGTCCTTGAGGGCACAGTGCCCTGTCTTCAGTTCCGTCTACAGATAGTTCTCTGGTCAAAGTTAAGAGTTGGTGGAGAAGGTTTCTAGAAGGACTAATATTCATAATGTTCCTTTCTCCATTTCTGTTCGCAAATGATTTCAATGTTGAGGTCGGAATTGTAGGGAACGGGTGTTTATGATGCTGGTCACCACGACAAATGATCGCAAGACCAGGTTCTTCTAAAGTATGTCTATAACGTGGAGTTCGTACTGCCCAAATAGCACGCCGTGCTTACTAATGAATCATTTTTGGAAAGACAGAGAGAGAAATAGAGAGACCAGAGCTCACAGTAAGGACATTTACTACGAGAGGAGCAATCAGGGAGAAAAAGAACTCTTTTATTTTGCCTAGTCAGTCGATTACACCGCCACACTGCAACTTCTTCCCAATTCTTTTTCCTCTTTATCAGCGCTAATTTCTTGTTTAAATATCTCTTAATTTTATCCGTAGACTAATATAAAGTTCCGAAATAATTTTACTGTTAAGCTTATTCTAATTGGCATTTTTTTTTTTTTTTGGAAAATGCATACCGACATTTCTCCGCAACAAAAACGACACCAGAGCATGGCTTTCAGATCAGACGTAAACTATATGCGAAATTAATAAGATGGCAGCTATAGCTATCGATGAGAGCTTGTTTTCTAACAAAAATTAGCAGTACAAACGTCATTAGAGGTTCTAAATCAAATGTGATGTTGTTCTGAATCAAATGTCATGTGGTGCTAAATCAAATGTCACGTGGTGAAGCATTTGCTCAATACGGACAACGACGGGGTTATGTGAGGGCAGTTTCTGTCGCCAGTTTGGAGATATTAATACCCCTCCATAGCCACCACTGTTGTTGACATTCGGTAAAATCATGAGGGCTGCATAATATTGTATTTATGGAAGTCGTGAGGTCACGGAGTTACAGCGATGCCCCTGGGCTTCCCAGATCTAGGGTAATGAGGACATTTTTTGGGAACACTAGGTATTGGTTCAAACAGAATGGCGTCATCAACGGCCTTTCCCTCAAGATTCTTTCGACGTCCTCACTGCGACTATCTCTGAAGACTGCTTCTTGTGTTTTCAGCAGTCTAGTGGCTATGGGGCTACAGAGCTGCCTCTAGTTGTTTTTTAAACCCAGAGTAATGAGGGAGATTTGGGGACACTAGAGATTGGTTCAAACAGAATAACGTTATCACTGGGCTTTATCTAAAGACTATTGTGACTTTCTGGATACGACTATTACTGAAGACTGCTTCTTGTGTTTTTAGCAGTCTAGTGGTTACGGGGCTACAGAGTTGCCTCTGGTTAATTTTTTAATCCAGAGTAATGAGGGAGGTTTAGGGACACTAGAGATTGATTCAAACAGAATAACGTAATCACTGTTCTCTACCTAGAGACTATTCTGGCTCTCTGAATACGACTATCACTGAAGACTGCTTTATGTGTTTTTAGCAGTCTAGAGGTTACGGGACTACAGAACTGCATCTGGCTTTCTAAATCTAGAGTAATGAGGGAGATCTGTGGACAGTAGATATTGGTTCAAACAGAATAACGCAATCACAGGTCTTTTCCCAGGTGACTTTTTTGGCGTTTTTACCGCAACCATCACTGAGGACTGCGTGATATATATTTAGCAATCTAATAGTTACGGGGCTACAGAGCTGGCCCTGCTGCCCAGATCTAGAGTAATGAGGGAGATCTGGGAACGGTAGAGACTGGTACAAATGGACTGATATAATCACTGGTCTTCCTTCTAAATTCTTCTGATTTCTTCATGCGACTATCACTGAGAACTGCTTCTAGTTTTATCAGCGTGATGGTTGCGGGGCTATAGACCTGCCTCTAAGGGAGATTTGGGGACACAAGATATTGGTTCAAACAGAATGACTTCATCGGCGGTCTCTCTCTCTCTCTCAAGAGTCTTCCGACTGACTAACGTGCTCATCCGACAAAATGGCAGGTGAAGAGGTAAGTGACGTGATTGGTTTGTTTTATTCCGACTAATTTCCTGACAAAATGGCAAATTGTCTAGGTAACGGAAGAATGAACCACGAAATAGGAGCAGAACTTCTTTGATGGGGTCAAACTCAGAATTATAAATATGTAGAATATGACTGGCTGATGTAACGAAAACATTATTTTTTTATTGGCTGATACATCATTAATTTTCGGGTTTATTCCGAAATAGACTCGAGACTTCCGAGATAGACTCACAATGAGTCCTTGAGGCGTCGGAAAAAGACAGTTCTTGTGATATTGTATTCTGTGGGCGGTACTTAGCAACGGAATTATCAGGTGTACGTTTTTGGTTGGCGCACACCAGTCACGGTGAAAAAGGTGCAGACCTATTAAAGGTTTGTTTGAAACGTGACGTCTTTTGGAAAACCGGAAACAGAGTTGGTAGTGGTACGTCTTATCAACTTCCATATTGTGTCAGAGGTGGTATGTATGCTAATGAATGAGGCAAGGATAGAAGTATAGCAAACACTATTTGCAAGTCAGGGCATTATTTTCTGTCTTTTCTGCATTAGTCGAGGCCATCTTGACTTGCATAGAGACTGATACACCCTCTGTTAAAGAACTGGTGTGTTTGCCATTCCGTGACATTGCAGGGACCAAACAAAAAAATGCCGCCCAAAATTTACCGAGGAATCTGGCCGATCGACGCTACCTGAAATATTCAGTTTGATTGGCTGATACAGAATTTTAACTTAATTTAACTGTCGAGAGCTTGCGCATTTACGATGGGATTGCTTACCGTCGTAAGAATTGTGCCTTGGTGCTGAATGCACCCTCAGTAGCGTATCGCATGCAGAGTTAATGCGCTTCCTACGATGTAAGAGATCCTATCGTTAATGCACAAGCTCTCATAATTATGTATATCACCCAGCCTCTGAATGCCACCCATCTAACCTCAACAGCGTTGCGTCCCGGAGTCCACAGCCTCAGGGTGGTTAGCGCCATTAAAGATGATGCCAAATTAGTGAACATTATTCGTATCCAGAAGGCAAGTCTTGGAAAAAGATTTTTGTGCCGACGGCCCTATTGTCTCTCTCAGTTACTAAATTACTGCTTGAGCTACCAAGAAATGCCTTTACTTCCAGCTCAAAGAAATAGTAAATAAGCCGTACATGTTGCAATGGTTAATTATCGGGTCCGTGGCCACAGAACCGGATACCAAGATCGGAAAAAAAAAGAAAAGTGTTGCGAGGACGATGGCTGAGGGCTGAATCATCAGGACCCAAACAATGCTAATTATAAACACTTTTGTGTAATGTCGTGTTTCAACGCTATGATCATCACTATTATGTATAAAATGCTTCTGTGATTTCTTCTGATTGCATGTGAATTCTGTATGTATGTATGTATATATGTATGTATGTATGTATGTATGTATGNGGGGGGGGGGGGAATGAAATGTCTACAGTAAGTTTTCTGGAAGAAATATCAGTTAGAAAGTCTAAAGGAGAAAATACCAGTATTGAGCAAGTGTGAGTGAATGCGTTATGAGTGTAAGATTAGGTAAGCGTGACTAGCAGAGAGGGATACAGCGACAGTGTAGCGTATTTATTGTGGAAGCTTTCTTTTTCATGTACATGCATTGATATTATATACTTGCTCTGTATATAGGTTGGAACTGGCTATCACGGCCTATAATAAACATTGAATTTGAATTGTAATCGTGCTTGAGAGCCACGTTATAGACGTTCCTTAACTCCATAGCTGAATTCTGTTAGAATACAAGCCATTTTCTTAGTCTGATGTGAAAATAAGATGGGGATTATGGACAATGACGTGCATAAGAGCTAGTAAGATAGGTGTTAAAGTTCACATAATATAGACACAAGATACCAATGAATCTGAATAGGTGAATAGCGATTATCCCTCGTTCCTTCTTATCACAGAAGCGATCGTTACAAGCGGGTGGCCACCCTATACAGATTGTTTTTTTAGGGAGATATGGAGGGTGTTGGGAGGGATGGGGGGAATAGGGCATATTCAGCAAGAAAAACAATACCCTTCTAAGTTCCCAAGTTAGTAAGACTAAGTCGCAGGCTTGAGGGTGCGGTATGACCCATTATGGTGACAATGGGTCGTGCTGCAGTTACAGCAGCCGTGAAATCCGGAAAATACCATTATCGGGTGTTAGTTTCGCTCATTGGCAGTCGTTTTACACCAACTTTTCTCCTTAATTTAATATTCTACCACTCAGACTAGGTTTTTCGGCGCTTTCATGGAGGTGCTAGGTGGGGTGAGGGAACAGCCAACTCAAAATAAAGAAACAGTTTTTTTGCGCCCCGTTCCCCCTCCCGTCACCGGCTGGTGTATTTTGAATCGTTTTGCCATATTCGGAAGCTTTAAATCTTATGGAAGTGAACAGAGCCTCCTGCGCAGCAAGGGAGACACAGCACTGCAAGCACCACACTTGAAGATAACAATGTGTAAATCATCGGCCTGGTTCCGTGTCATACTGCTTGCTCTCCACTCTGTTTGAGATGCATCATTTATCGTGCTGCAGTGTACTTTTTTAACAGAAACGGGTCGGATGGGAGAATGCTTCTGATAATCTTGTTCCCTAGTTCAAGGGACAGGACCCCTCTAAATTTCCTGCAGCCCCAAAGATTTAAGTGGTGTTACATATTCCCCCTGCCCATTTTGTTTATCCTCTCAAATTTTGGCGCTGTAAGTAAAAAAGTGTGGAATCGTATACCGGAAATATAGAGAGTCAGTAACAGATACTGAGTCTTTTTTCACTGTTTTCTTTGGGGCATTAGAGAGGGTTCGACAGTCGTGTTACGCAGTTAACGTGCCAAGGATAGATAAAATACTGTATGGAAAAGACCTAATCTACCTTTACTACTACCTTAAAAAAAGGAGGCAGTTGCAGAGAAGTTTAAAGAGCAAGGCAAGGAACAACGTGTTCTCACCGCAATTATTATACAACAACATCAGTTCTAACAATAACAACCGTAGCAACAGTAACAAAAACAGTAATTGCGGTTAAATGGTGCGACCTCATGATCTTTATCAAATTTCACAACAGTGATACATAGACTGAGGATACAATATTTGACGGGGCATTAGCAAATTATCAACCATTATAAGATGTTACATTTTACACAGTACAGTCCATACAGAACATTCACTTACACAAGTCCCCATTCAATCCCAACAGTTATTCTTACCTCCATTCATAACAGAATATTCACACCCAACAACAACAATGACTGCAATGGAAGCTTTGAAAACATTATTTTATGGGGATCCACTACTCTGCCCTTGTAGATTTTAGAGCATTATTTCTAAGTAAGTACACACTGCGTGCAAATTGCACATGAAGGTGTTAAAGCATGCATTTTTTTTTCTCTCATGGGTGGTGATCTTAAGAAAACTGTATCGCAAATTACATTTGTTACTTCACCACAAGATTTCACATATGTATCTACAACATATTAATGCATTTCATTATGGAGCAATATTCAGTATTTGTATCCCAAGAATAAGTTACGCGATGCTGTGAGAAAGGGCTGTCTTCCAAAGTGTTGTAATGAGAAATGACTCTAGAAAAATAAAATGCCTTTGTAATGGAGGAGTAGCGTGGCCGTGTGGTTTGTGAGGCGTACTCAGAAACTGAAGACTTTGGAGTCTAAGGTAAATGTGCTTGACTGGCGAGCTGAGCGATTTACGTTGTAGTGTCCTTGGGGAAGACATTTCACTTCCATTTCCTCACTCGACTCAGGTGTAAATATTACCTGGCTTTAGAACTGGTGAGGACCAGGGCGCTGCACCGCTGCAGACCAGCAATGGCTTTTTGTGTATTTCATTTGTAATGTTATGTATTCATATGTATAATGCGTATAATTATATGTGTTTGTAATAAGAATGAGATGTATAACATTGTATGGCATTGTAAAACAATTTCCTGCGGGTAAATAAAGTTATTATTTCTGTTTCTTTTTTTTTCAAATGACATGCATTAACGTGTCTTAGATGAATGCGTAAAATCCGGTGTTCAAGTAGCAACTGTAATGTGAGATATATTTTTCCTAAGATCACCAACCACAACAGAATAAAAATGCACTACTTAGTACTCTAGTGTGCAATTTTTCACGCAAATGTGCTGAATTTGAAAAGGGTAGTGCGTTAAAATCTACAAGGAAAGAGTAGAGGATCCCCTTCAAGAACTTACCTCGAATCCGTCTCTTTTCTTCCATCTCTTGCATCTTTCTCTTCTTTTTGCTCCTGGTGTGGGGAGAAACATTAAAGGTATAATACATTTAAACCATCCAGTAAAACTGTCATATAATTCTAGCCTGAGTGATTTTAGTAAAGTGATGTTACACCATATGTAATTTGACAACTGACCGGGTTCTCATGAGTTTAAGGGCGAACAATGGCAAATCTATATCTATCTATATGGATTTTTTTTTTTAATTTATGAAACTTCTCAGTTTAAGGATACACAATGGCATATCTATATCTATCTACATGGATTTTTTTTTGTTTTTAATTCTGAAATAATCATGGTGCAGCAAATGAGAACAACGTATTTAACCTTTATAAAACGCGGCTTCGACACCAAAAAGGACGCCTATACCGTTGCCATCTAGGTTTGTCAAGAGTAAGCATTTTGGGTGTGCAAGACTAAATGCTGGAAAAAAAGAAGCAGAACCTCATGGTACGCAACTTTTAGTATTTTACACTTATATACATATACATTTACCGTCTATATGTTATTTGTATGATGCTTTCAGCAGACAAACAAGCTTAGACAAGTTACCAGGTAAGAGTGTTTCTTTATAACAAAGCACGAGTTTAAATGGTATACTAGCAGTAGAACCTGGAGACCTCCAGCTAAAGGGAGTCCATAATTTCTTATTTAATCTCATATTCGTGAGGTGTTCCGAGTTCCCGAGTAAAATCTGATATAAGACTCGGAACCAATTACAACAAATATTTCCAATACACGATGTGCGATGCTCGGGGTCTGAGGTCTGAATGTGCCCTAATTTAACTACCGCTAGGTTTCTTCAAAAACATTCAATGCTAACTTCGTGGACATTCTTGTCGTCACTTTTTGCATTGCTCAAGCAACAGGATAATAACGCACTGTAATGGTAAATCTGAAAATAACCTCAGTAACCGGAAACATAATGTTTTTCAAGGGTATTTAGTATTTAACTCTCCGAGGTATCAGTTAATAACGATCACAAGGAAAAAACGACGAAAATCTTACTTCTGGAGGATTAATGCCTATTTAAACTAGGTTGTTTTGTTTTTTTATTAAAGGGCGGAAACAAAATAATATCCCGAGATGATCTCATTGGAATTTTCGGGTTAAAAATGCATTGGTAACACTTAAACTATTGGGCAGCTGTTTTCCATGTCAAGTATGGCGTTTATAAGGTTGTAGGAGCACAACTGGTAAAAAAGAATTGGATTATCAGAACAAGTAATTGCAGAATATAAAATCTGTCCTTTAGACAGATTGTGAAGAGATAATGGTATAACATGAAATCACACGGCAAAAGTGGTAAAATAAATTCAGTCCTGACTTTGTAAAATTATAATTGTTGCAGGCAGTGTTTTTCAAGGGCTTTAACGGATTTTATTTGTACAGGCCCTCGTCTGCAAAGGAGGGCCAAATTTTTTATTCCGTATCATCTAAGTTAAAATTTTGAAAAGTTTCAATAACGGACCCCAACTGTAAACAATATATACTTTGAGCACAGTGGTCGCACCAGACCTGCGGACTAGCCTTGGCGAGTAAGGAACGTTCGAGGAGGAATATTTATTAAATGGCTCAAAGAGGTTTTTACAACTTGGCTCCAGCAGTCTCAAATATCTCTTTCACTTGGTTTCTTTTTAGACAATTGTACTTGTGAACACTCCAACTAAAATTGTTTTCAGCTACTTTTGACTCGTCTTTGTGTAACTGATTTAAGACATCTCTTGTTGGAATTTATTCCTTATCACAAGGCTGATATACTTGTCTATGCGTTGTGAAGATGGAAAGACTGATGAGTAGTTACGCCATCACTTCGTCGCAATTATCACTCTTCTGATGCCTCACCATCTGACTCCGTGGCTGTGGCTAATGAAGGTAAAGACATGAGCTGGCGCAAGACCAATTGGGATTGATTCCTGAGCCAGTCTCCGGACACAGCAGAAGCCAAAGCAACACAATGATCATTAGCTCTGTTCTCCTATTGATTTGATATGGATATCGTCACCATGCCGGGGGGAGTCCTTGGTAACAGAGAGTTGCATTTTTTGCACGCGACATTGCACTGAACTCTTTTTGAACTCGAAACTCCAGCAGACTACATGGGCACTATTCCTGGACACTCCCGCCTAGAGCTTGGTTTGGGGTTAGGGTAAGGTCAAGGGGAAGGTTACGAAAAAAAAAGCAAACTCGGGACAAGCCATAGACATTGTCATTGTCTAGGGACTCTCTTATGTGTGCTTTCTCTTTTCCAATCCAACCCTAACTCTTTAAATGAAGTTCTATGCGGGAGTGTCCTGGATTATTGCCCACTAAGGAAGTCAAATAGATGTACATCGTGCCAGTCTTAAGCAGCCAGAGTATTCGTCACGTTAAGACTTAGGTTTAAGCAAGATTTAAGGGCAATACCACAGAGTTCCCCCGAGGGCCTCGGCTAATGGTAATAGAACGCAGTCGAACGCCGTTAAGTCCGGCAAATTTCGAATATAAAATCAAATAGTAATACCCCCGCACCCCCTCCACTACCTCCCATTACGCATACATACACGAACTTAAGCACACTCACTGGCGGCAGGGACTGGATGTGAGTGTGTTTAGGAGAAGAGTTGGGGGAGGGAGGGCTGAGAGCTGCGACCTGACAACAAGATGAATATGGTATGATTTTTTACTACTCCTCCGTTTTGTTTTCTGTGTTCCTTCTTCCTGCACAATTGTGGTACTCTCCCTCTGGAAACAAGCCCTTCTCTGCGTTCTAGCTTTGTTTCGTGCAAAAGAAGGTATATGTTTGGTATCCAGGCTTTGAACTTATCGTTACAAGATGGGGTGCATCTGGAGGCATTTTCGAGAGGAACGAGGGAAATCATAGCAAGGTCATTAAAAAAAAAAGTTCTCTCAGACTTTTGACATCATTATGACATGAAGCAGTTCTCTAACTTGCACATTTATAAGCGCCAAATTTATTATGTCCCGGAAGTGTACTTTTGGGGCGTATGATGATTCCGCTGTGGAGACTGCTTTTTAAATAGGTCTTTAGAGACATTATATTACTATTATAAGGATATTTTCTATTTCATTCCCTTTCCTATTATATGCACCATCCTCTCAGAATCAGGCAAGGTGAAAAAGAAGCACAACTATGGACGATCTTTTATTCATGAACAGTAACTCAATATACATGTATAATAATGCCTTGTTTGTGGTTCGGTCATTGGGCACCAACTTATGAGTGCTAGGAGCGCCCCCCATTGGTCACGTTCCTTTGGTAACACATCACCATAACTCAAGCCCCATTCTGCACTTTGGCGTGCAATCTCCCATGTCAAATCCAAAGAGAACTGCAGTAGAGTTTGCACACCAAGATGTGTTCAACGCAACTGATTTTTTTTTTTTAATGAAGGGATTTTAGGTCAGTTTGCCTGGAATATGCTTGAATATGCAGCTCCGGTAAGAAGTGTAACTCCCATTTCTTTATTTTATTACCTTTAATGCAGGCTTGACCTGAGAAAAGCTCATTGATTAGCATTTGTACCACGTAGACAAGAAGTTTTAACAAGTTTAACAAAACTGTATTACACCTTACCACTGATAAATGACAATAAAGAAGGGTAGTCATTTTGATTTCTGAATGGATTGGTGAGCGTTCTGGACAAAGTGTATATAAATAATACAAGACAGTGCATTGATTTTCTACCTTATGGCTGTCAATTAAGATCACAGCTATTGTATGTGAAATAACGGACGAAATACTTTACCGTGTGCGCCTCAAAGACGTATGCTGAAGGTCCACCTCACCTCCACCTCGTCCTGTGAAGGCGTCTCTGTCAGGCGAGGAAAAACGTCCGGCCATCGTGGTCCTTATGAACTCCTAGTCACAGTGACCTACACAAGGGTTTCCGCCGCTGTTATTTCCGGGAGGCTTTTAAGTCCATCCGCTTCCGGCAAAATTGAATGCTCCGTATGTTGAGTACCTTCATGCTTGTAAATTGACAGAAAATTAAATGGATGAGAATAATAATGCCCAGCCTCTCCTCCCGACACAAAGAGACACTGTTGCCTGGCGTAACGTGTTTAGCGGCTATCAGACAGATCGACGATAGTTTTGATGTATTTTCCAGTGAATCTGATGAGACAGACACGTTTCTGTCATCGCCGTGCTTGTATGACTCTCTTAAGAACAGCCATATCGATCAGCTGATAGACTGAAGTCATCTAGCAGTCACAGGGGTCTGAAATATGGAAGGAAAGAAATACATGTATAAGTTCAAATTAATGGGGCATATCATATTACACACATTAAGTTAACGCCTGTTTAAAGTTCTGAATCACGTGTTCTTCTGAAATGCAACTTTTAACTTTTTCCACATATGACTTACATGGGTGTAATAGTGCCAGTTATAACTACTGCTGGTGATGGGATGATGATGGGGGCGTCAGTGACGTTGTTCAGTAGGGCAACTGAGACAGACAGACAGACAGACAGACAGACAGACAGACAGACAGATGATAAAACTTTTTTTTTTTAAAAATATACATATATATCGACCATATATTTTTCCTCTCCTCCTGATCTACGAAACTGCTTGGCGCAGGCCTGCTGCTTATTTGTTTTTCCTAAAGGATAGAAATTTTTAAGAGACATGAGACTGCATTCATACAAATATGATCGACGCCATAATGTTATTTCTGGAGTGCCAAGATGCATGACACTGAACCTTCCTAATGTACAAAAGCTGGAATTTAAGATTTAAATAACGCCAAGGGTTGAATAAAAGCAAAACTAAAAACAACATTCATTGACAAAGAGAACACATTTGCGTGCTCATGACAGATGTCAAAGGACCGGTAGAAAAATATGCATGGACCATCGCGCATAATCACAAAAGACCGACATAAAGCCGCGGTATTTCAGTGTTTCTTTAATCCTGTAGCAGAGTTTCTGTCGGCACTCCGTATAGTTATGGCCGCTAGCACGTGATGTGAAATACAGCCAATGGTATAAGGGTATATCGGGCCTGGTCAGAGCACAAAAAATAATCATCAATTTCTGGTGCAAGCTGAGTGAGAGGCGTGAAATGAACATGTCTACAACAGGAAGAGGTCTTTTTGCCCTGTAAAATGGGAAGTTACTGGGATGTCACTGTGGCGTTTTCATCAGGACAATGGCACGATCAAGAATGCACTCGTAAACGCGCAATACGAAACCCTGTTTATACGAATTCAGCGCTGTTCCGAAACATTTTCCCAAACCCAGAAACGGAAAAATAGGTTGCATGCAGTCCTGTGGATAGTACGAAACAATTTAGAGTGTTCATGTGTTCGTAACAAGCGAACTTGTCCTACAATACAGAGTATAGCACATTCTCTGTCAAAGATTCGGAGCCATGTTTTGCATTTCGCACAAAGGATGGACCAGCAAGTTAACTGAATTTCAGTGATACAGAGGATCGGCGGTCTTCGCAGAGAACCGGCAAAGGTCAAACATGACGTGAAGCAGCCTGACCGGTTATAAACGAAGACCGTCGGTATGCAAATTTCGTTCAACCTATTTTCTGCTCCTTTCCCTTGTCAAAATAGTTTAAGGAGTGAAGGTGGAAAATGGAAAAATATCAGTCAAACGGCAAGTAGGGGAGACATATCAAAGGAACAAGAGCATAATTATTAATACCTCTCACCATGTACAACCACCTGCACGTCCTTCCGTCCGTCCATCCATCCATCCACCACACACCNGTGATGATCTTGGTTTGCTTTTTCTTTGTTCCACGAAATGTATCAGATCTGATACGCTGGACACTAGAGGGTTAATGTCTGTAGGGAATTTAATGAGCAGTGGGTACCCTGCAGGAAAACAACCAGCATTGAGCTGTGCAGCTTTATCTTCTGGGCAAGGGGAAGACGAAAAATTTCATCGTCCTTGTCTATCTTGTTGCATCAAGCTGACTCATAGGAACTCTGATCGTCCATGAAAGCAAGGGTGGAAACCCTGGAATTAGCAGGCATAATTCAGTGTGTGGGTGGCCCTGTACTCCATTCTGATAAGAACTCATAGAACTCTTCTAGCCCACAAGATATAGTTTCCCTGGCCTGCCGGGGTAATAGTAAAAATCGATGTGATGGAAAAAAGAAAAAAGATAACAACCACATTTATATGTCACACAGGGAATATTATTTTTTAATAACATGATGCAATGTATTACATTTCATTCATGATGATACATACATGAACAACAGCACACACAGACTGTGTAATTACTAGGACAGATCAAATCTATTATAAAGTTAGTGTTGGTCGCCGCATTGCAGCGCCCTGGTCCCCGTAGCCCAGAAGCTGGGTGCTCATTCACACACGAATCCAGTGAGGAAAGAGAGGTAAACTGCGGTTCACAAGACCACCCCAACGTAGACTGTCCGGGAGGCCAACCTACAAACACCATACTTGACAGTTTTAGTGTGTGAGTACTGTACTACAGTCTAACCTACTCAGGCGATCACCTGCAGATTGCGACTACCTGCCAAGGCGACCGGATTTTAGAGGTGATCGTTCAGTTTTCCTAGTTAAACAACCTGTAATAACGCCGCCTCCTGTCTTACACGACTGCGACCACCTTTTTTCATGCCCCAAGGTTTGTGCAACCTTACACGATGTAAGGCGACCGCCAATTGGCTAATCTGAAAGTCGAAAGGGTTATTCAAGAATAACGACTGTGTCAAAGTAAAAAAATCATGAAATAATAGTGAAATTTACTTTTTTTCAAAAGCCCATACGACAATTCCGACTCTGCAATCACGTCCTTCTATTAGTTTGGAGAACCTAATATTACCAAGGACTGCGATTAAAAAAACCAGGTGGACCCTCAATCTATTCCTACACAGTTTACAGCCGTGTTTGGACCAATATAAAAATGTTATTTTTGGCAGTTTATCGCAGGCTGCCATGTGTACCAAATTATTATTTCCAAGAGACAGTGTTGTTCCTGATCCAATAATGACTGTCGGTAATTTGGTAATTCACACGTTTAACAGTACAAATTGGAAAAAAAAAGTGGCATAGGGACTCCAGCGTTTACCGTACCAGGATCATTTCAGGATATGTACATATCGGATCACCTAGCACGTAAAGTTGCGAGAGCACGTTACCTATGACATAGTTAAGCCAGGCCAACTTTCATTGGTGCCTCCTGACTCGTGGCGACAGCTTCTAACCCGTGTATTGACCCGGACTGCCAACCCTAAACTCCACCCCAACTCTCAAGTCCTCTATGGTGGCGTATTATGGGAGGAACCTGGTCAGACCCAAAGCTTTACAGGTTAGTTCGGCATAAACTAACCGTACCAGGACCTTCGTCACACCGGACGTTAACGCCACACCGGAACAAGGAGCCAGTTCCCATCCGAGCTTCCGCTGGAAGGGTGTTATGTATTATTGAAGCGTCGGGATTTCTTTATATGGTATGCATTGTTAGGTGTGCATACATTATGGTTTTGGGGGATTTGGGAATATGTCGCAATATTTAATCAGGGAATGATCAAACTACCCCTAAAACCACGCTAGAACATTCAGGAGACCATCTGCAAAGTTTTTGTGTAACTAATTTTTTGGAAATGCATCAGCTTTATGAAAAAGTGCATAAAATGACATAATTTATCGGAGAAATTTCCTCCCTTGCTTGATCATATCCCATAATGCCCTCATGAATATAGGACCCGTCCAAATATAGCAACGACTAAGCACTGGTGAATACCAATCATGATTCAGTATAAATAGATCCCTACATATGAGCCTATACAAAAGCCAAAAGTACACACCGAGTTATTATGATAAGGCTTCACTCAGATTTCCTTTTCCTCTTTTTCACCCTTACGCGTTTGTGCCTAATGAAACTATGCTAGCATTTACATACACAGTATGCTCCTGGATGTGTCGTTCCCATTAATTTTAAACACGCGCTTGTTTTAGAATGATATAATTATTAGCCCTGCTGCCTTCACTGTTGGAGAGGATTTTCAAACGCGCCTCACAGTCAACGGTGGCTGAGTGGAGATCGAACCCTGTGAAGGAATTCTTCAGGAGTCTCATACCCCTAACCAGAGCTTATGCTTACCATTACAATCCAAAAGATAACCCTAACCCTAATCCTGCCCTTAACACTAACCCTACTGTACGTCGATACAGGACCAAGAGGTGTGAGTCTCAATCAGAATTCCTCCCCACTCCAGTAATAAGTGGACAAGGTCAAAAGAAAATTTAGTTTCATATCAAACAGACTTTCAAAGCCAGTTCTGATAACATTATTGGAACCTATGTGTATGAGTTGATAAACCTATTATCGGGACAATACCACATCATGCATTAACGGGATTGACATCAGTATACGAAGTCATGTCTGCTATCCGTTACAGTCTGCTGTAAAGCACAATGACCTAATTATTGGTCATCTCAAGGTGGCAAAAGAAGAGCTCGTTATGAATGTATAAGACCAATTTCATTATCATGAAAAGACCCTATTACACAGCGAATCCCATGGTAGTTGATGAAACTATCTGAAAAAAAATCGTAATAATTTTATGAGGAAGCAGAAGTAGATCCTCTTATTCCTGGAAACGTCTGCTTGTCAGAGTACTTTTTTTCTGACCTTCATTTTTTTCGAGTGTGCGCAGAAAAGAAAGGCAACACTGACGATACAAAGTTCTTGAGTTGAAAGGCTTTGTGACAAAACGCTTTATCCATCAACATGAGTGTTTAGCTTAATTTGCCTACTTTAGGTAACAGCAGGCATATTTAGTAGACATGCGCATTTCTCTTCCATAGAACAACAATTACTTCTCTCCTACTGTTTTTCAGCACTATATTTCATCTCTCATTAAAAACATACTTTGATTTGGGTCTTTTCTTGTCAGGACCCCATCCTCTCTCCCCTACCACTGGCGTTTAATGCGTTTTATCATAAGGCCTTTCAACCGTTCTTGAAGTATTTTACTTTTCCACCCAAAGCCATTCTATACTGAAAGTACTGATCAGTCTGAACACCTAGCACCGGAGAAGTTTGATCTAGATTACTTATCTAGAATAGAAGAGTGGACTTGAGTCGTGGCATGATTTTTGTGCTGCGAGAAATGTCAAAACCGCTGTCCATAATGGCAAGATTTCCGCAGGCAACAAGTTAGGGTTAGGGGTAGGGGTAGGGTTAGGGTTAGGGTTAGGGGTAAGGGTAGGGTTAGGGTTAGGGTTAGGGTTAGGGTTAAGGTTAGGGGTAGGGGTAGGGTTAGGGGTAGGGGTAAATAATCCAAATGAAATTCATCCTGTCCTATCAAAATAATCCCTCCTTAGTATGTTCTTATTTCGGGGGTTGTGGCCTGCGGAAATCTTTCCGTCCATAATATTCCCATAATACCATCAACTTTAACGAAGTAGGCAGAAAATGGCTTAAGGGTCAAACTAACGTTTAGCAGCCATATAAGTAACTAAGCTCGTACAAACTATAGGAAAAGAATAATTTCTCNAGGTTGGGGTGGCGAGAGGGAGGAGGGGGGAGGGGGATATTAAAAAAGTCATTTTGCTATTCAGAACCCCGTTCATAGAACAAAAATGGGAAGGATTTCCATATGTGGTAATTCCTACAACTACGGTCAGTACCTTAACTCCGAATAACGTACTAATACAACCCTAACCCTAACCCTATTCCTCTAATCCTAACCCTACTCGTAACCCTAACACTAATGCCCATCGAGACAGGAGCATCAGTCTAAGCGAGCGTAATTCCTCATCGCCAGTTACCACATATGGAAATCCTCCCCGAGAATGTATGCCATTGTCTATATAATTCTATAGGCCCCAAGTTCACATGCTTATTCACCAGGTATCGCGAAGGATGAATATAAAGAATATATAAAAAATATATATAAGTAATATCAATATCTCGGAACGATTTGGGAGGAACTCCATATGTGTGCCATTCTACAACTTGCAGCTAAAAACATGATCTTAAGATCTAAAAACTACACCTTTCTTTCTATTTGTATCCCCCACAAACAAACAAACAAAAAACTTCTCTTTTAAGTCAACTCCATTAAAATCATCCATCTTTATTCTCTTTAGTCAGAAGCATGTTGACTTGTAGGATGGCACACATATGGAAGTCCTCCCAATAACGTACTACTACAATCCTAACCCTAACCCTAATCCTACCCCCCTAACCCTAATCCTACCCTTAACCCTAACACTAATGCCCATCGAGACAGGAGCATCTGTCGAAGTGAGCGTAGCTCCTTATCGCCAGTTACCACACATAGAAATCCTCCCAATATCTCTATAAAATATGATAACACGATAACAGAAATCCTCACCCGAAAGCATGATGTTTGTAGCGTCCGCATTAAAGTAAGTCCAATGAAAGAGTCACAAAATTCCTTTGATGAAAATAATGTTCTACGCAGCACACAACACTATAATTATATTGTCAGACTCTACTCTTGATTACAGTTACTCTGTCTCTAATGTTGCAAGCGGCATTCAAACCTTTTTGGCGCAGGAAGGAGCATGGTATGTATAGCGATAAAAGCGTGCTGGTGAACACCAGTCGCCATACACCATGAGAAGTCTCAGTCACTAAATATGTTTGTGATATCTAGAAAAGTAGAAGATAGGCGAATGTGGACACCTTTTGTAAGATCTTGTAAAGAAATCATAAACACATAGAATAAACTAGTCTATGCCAGACGTCAAAGGAGTGACTGGAATAGAGATGACGGAGCTGTGAGTGACCTTCTCCCCCACCCCTCCCCACTTTCTCCGACCTCATTCGCACATTCGCACACAAAAAGTCTTTCCTTTGACTAGTCCCTCGACCAGTCCTTTTAATGGTCTCCATCCCCGTCCCTTGTAGTGTATTTGTTATCGTTCAGTTAATTCAGTTAAATATTCCGATATATATATATATATATATATATATATGAGTGATCCCACCTATGACCTTCATCTATTCTGCCTCCCCATTCCCCATTCCCCTCCCCCAGGCGAAAAAAAAAAAGTTTGCCAGACCTCGGCAATACTGGTGAAAACTTACTGGTCTGAAACTTCCTACTTTAGCGAGGCTTTTCTATTTCAGCGCACCGTTCCAAAGTTACAGGCGTTATTCTCCAAATTCCTGAACAACTGTGGATCAAAATGGGAAGGGAGAGAAGGGGCAAAGAAAATGTTGAGAGAATTTATTCATAAAATAAGTCATAGGAACGAACAGTCACGGATAAAGGCACTGCCCAAAGTCCCACTCCTCATTAATAAGAATGGTTTTTCTGGTCTCAAGGCCCTTTCCAGCATTTGTCCTGTTCAGATATTCGATTGATATGGTATCGATAACCCAGGTTATCGTTCAATGTGACAAACGCATCAAGCGAAATCTCGGTCAATATCTAACATAAATTTCTAGACAAATATGTTCTTACTAGAGATAGATTTTTAACATAATATTGTTTCCGTTATAATACTTGTCTTGCCTCATCCTGAAACAAAAACTGAAGTATTTCGGACAGGTTAAACGACACGAGGGAATGAAGAATCCCAATAATGAAGGCTGCCTGAACGTGAAAAGACAAAGGGGACGACCAGAATAATAATGGGAAAAAGAATAAATAGGAAATACGCCATATAAGCAAAGCGATAGCGGAACAAATGGCACTAGATAGAAATGCAATCTTATGAAAATGTAATGAATGCCTGTCTAGACAGAAAATCCAGAAAAGCCCATACAGGATTATATATAAAGGCGGCTAACAGATCTTGGGTGAAATCTGGTGATAGATAATTGGTGTTTCCTAGGATCATCACCCTTTTGGGAGGAAAATGCACAATTCAGCATTTTGTAGGAATTGAATATTACCGTTAAATCCAGTTTGAGATCCTTCCTCCATCCTCCCTCTCCCACCCCAACACCCAACTCTTCCTTGTTGGTGTTGCCTTTGATTGGAAATAATAAATACGCCATTGTTATGTAGACATAATGTAATGACAAACTCGAGACTTTTCCATCTAATGTCAAAGCAAAGGAGCACTGTAACACTGTAAGCATTATAACTACATAATTTGAGACTCCTGATGCTGTCTTGCCGATCCTGGCTCGATCTTTGTCAAGCTCGAGTTTGTCCCAGCTCGAGCTTTCTAGACCTCTAGAGTCATAAAGTGACCCTCTGGACAAAGGATCGTGGTTAGAACTGACATCGCACTAAAAAAAAGTGCACACGTTACTCTTCTCTCTACCCCCCTTCCCTTCCTCCTCTCCTTTCGCTCTTTCCTCCCCCCAATGCTTTGTTTTAAATCTTTTTGTTTGGCTTTATGGTGGACGGATATGCGTGTTGAGAGGACATTGTTTTCTTTTCAGTTTCCCAGAGTCTTTACTAACCATGAAATTATTTTCACCGATTCCAAACCAAACATTCCAGACTCATTTCTTTCATTCAGGACATCCCTTTTTATAAGCTAACGACAACAGCTTCACTCTTATTTATAAGCTAACGACAACTTCACTCTTGGTACCTGTTTACAGATATGATGTGACAATTAATATTCATTGATAACTTTCATACGCATGGCGCGATTAACTGTTAGTTAGTACTGATAGCGACTCCAAAGACCGGACATATGAATCGATCCTAAGCTCGATCCTCAAAATTCGAGTCAATGAATCAAGCCTGAAGAAAAGATCAGCATGACTCGATTTTATGAGCCGAGCTGCCTTGCCTTGCTTGCCGTCTTTTGCAGTTTCGTCTGGTTATCATTTCGTCAACCGTCCAGACAAAGGCGGATTGTGTCCTTTAAAAAAATGGTGGGTTGTTTTTTTTTTCCTGTATCATTTCGTGTGTTATTTGCAAGTCTGTTTTAGCGCAGTCACTAGTCAGGTAATAATGGTATATAAGTCAAAATCGAGTCGAGTCTTGGCAAAGTTTACTTTTAAATCGATACAACTCGAGTCATTGTATCACTAAAAACCAGTGAAGTCAAGTCAAGTCGGATTATTCGATTCAAATCATTGACTCGAGTTACCTGATGATGAATGAGGCTGGAATTTTGGAATGTTGTTTTGGCAACGAATAAAATGAAAGAACCCTTAGTCCTAAAGTTTCAAACTGGCATCTACTCACCCCCTTCGACACACCGCATACTCTGTGAAAACAGGATGCAAAAATTCTGCTGAAAACACTCAAACACAGCCCACGATTAACAAAAACTTAAGCCAGTTCTTTGAATGGTGGTAAACGCCACCACAAAAATCACCAAGGGTAACAAATACATCAGATCGGATGAGGAGGTTGACTGGTCTGTTACTAGACAGTATCTGTTAAAAGCATATCCAACCATTCTATATCGTCCGCCCTATATAGGGTCGTAATGCACAATTTAGATCATAGGCAAATTTTGACCTCATTTTTGTTCCGAATTTAATGCCGGTGTTGGTGATAATATCAGAATTTATATGCGAGTTCTAAAACTTTCGGATATAGCAATTTTATGAGAAAGTAGGCCTCTTTATGCTAATGGGAAGATTGATGCTATTCTGCTATGTCTCCAAACCTCCATTTTGTGGAATACGACTTTTGAGGTCAACATACACAATTCAGGCCATCAGGGTATTGTAAGTACCTTCATAGATGGTTTTTTTATGACTATGACTTTTTATTACGCTTACCTCGATGATAAAACAGTAACTACTGGCGATTTTATTAATAAGCAAGCGACATCGATGGCAGCACTATAAATTAGCGTAACATCTTACAAACTTTGGCGACAGAGATACGAGGTTCATACGACAATCCTCATCATGAAACTCGTTGAGTATAATCTGACAGAAAAGTTATTAACTATTAATATTACAGTGGGTCGGTTAAGTTATTGTCAGTGAGGCAGAGTGCGGACTGGTGGTATGCTGATAACGGAGCAATGAATCGTTAACAATTATAGAGTCTGTTAGGTGTGAAATACCGGTGTCAGATTTCTTTGTCTTTTTCACAGAGCGTCATAATCGGGTATGCATTTTATGCAACAAGAATAAAGAATATTATCACTGTATCAGTAAGTGCAATCCCTGGGAGGCTGGGCCCCTTGGCAGGATATATATATATAGGGTATTTCGTATATAAAGAAAGAGTAGACCAGGGCCTTGGGCTGCGACACACACACTATCTTCGAATGCGATGGATTCCGAAACCGCTGTACGAAGCATTAGATGGGAACCATCGACATGTATGAAATTCTCCAGAGGAGGTTTAAGGTCAATGTCTGCTCGCCGAAAATCCAAACTTTCATTAATAATTCATTTGATAACTTTATGCCGCTTCCCCAATTTCGTCCTTTATACCGATGAGATTAAATTTCACTTTCCGTTCACTGATGATACCATGCAGTGTGGCGCCATCGAGCACCGTATCAACGGGAAAATCCAAAAATGTAGTCATTCATTCAGCGGGGGTGTTGCTGTTTGGCTATATTATGCAACTGCATCACAGCGATAATGCATGGATCTCCATGATTGTGAAGATAATCTTTATTTTAGTTACCTAATGTCTTATTCATAGAATGGGTGTCCATGCTAGTGTTGATTTTTTTTTAAATGAAGGACAATGTACCGAACTCCTTTCAAATTATCGAAAGAAAGAAAGAAAGTAATAGTAATGGCTTACCTTATCTACACCCGTAAAAAAAGTGTCCAGCAGTTTTGAAAATTCAATCATCCTACATAGTTCTCCAAGAAACACAATTGCATATTTAAATGCAATAAGTAAAATGCAATGTAAAAACTAGTACATTTCAAACTCCCATCCCACCCAACCCTTATAAAAACTTAATTTATAGGCTGTTACTACACACGGTGACTAAAAACTTACATAGACTAAGTGTCGGCTAGCACCCGCATGCACTCTACTCAGTGTTCACCTTTTGATCATTACTATCTCTGTCGCAATCCGGCAGGCATGGCCAACCATACGATACCGTCTACAGTGAAGTGTGTTCGCAAACTTAATTACCAATTATGTGATACACAATCGACTCCGCATAAGCGCAACTCTTCTGGAGCATCCCACAAAACTGCAATTAACAGGTGTTGGCAGTTTATAGTGGCATTTGTATAGGAAAGAATATTCTGTAACTGATACAAACTACCACGCTTATATAATGTGAGAAATTGAGATTGGGTGGAATCGATTATATTGCCCTTAACAACTTCCGACACGATCGATACACGAGCATTATAGCATGATACATTCCCTTGAAACGAAAGTGACACTCGTATGGACACATCGATATAATAATCCGGAACATAAACACGTTTCGACCCACTTAGCATCAAGCCCTCGTGAAATTGAGATTCATTGAGCCATGACTAGGGATCGTCCATAGAGTAGGACTGCTGGATTTCCGATAGTCTCAACCCGCATCGAACCCCTCTTCCTCCTCTCACCTCCCCCTCCCCACCCCCCTTCCTGGACGTGAGCTATTGGTACATTCGACTTCAAGGTCAGAGCTTTTCACCATCACCATCAGCACTGCAGTAACGCAAAGTGGTCGAGTGATAATGGCGTTGGACTCAGGACTTAAAGGACCCGGGTTCGATTCTCGCCATCGCCATATTGTTAGTGCCTTAGCAAAGCATTTCATTCACATTTTCTCCCACCGACATTTGTAATCTAGGAGCGGCACTAAAAGTTTGTTGTTTTTTTTTTGGATTTTTTTTTTAACGTGTGTGTTTCTGTCTGTTGCGCAATAGTAATGTGAAATTGTGTGAGCAAAATAACCTAGATCTTCCTCTTCAAGCACCAAGCCGTCTGGCGTAGACGATCATTGACCTCTACTTCTGCCTGTCTGCTGCCCTATTCATCTCAGTACTTCACTCTTGCTTTTTGCCTCCTTCCCACTTGCCAGTGCATCCAGAACTTTCTCCCTTGGTCCTCCTCTGCTTCGATTACGACTCAGTTTGCCACTTGTTACAAATACTCGAGTTATTTTTTTGTGTTCGCAGTTAGGACTTTTTGAGTCTTCTCCTCACTGTTTGTTGTAAGTGATGTTCTTTCATGCTTTGCTTCCTTAAAGAGCATATTATGCACTTGTCTTCTTTTCCCTACAAGAACCACATTTCTAAGGCCTTCACTTCCAGTAAATTATGTGACTGTTTGCTGATTGTTACATTCTAAAATGATTCCCTAACATTGTAAATTGCTCCTTCTCTGATGTTAAGTGACAATTTATTTGCCAAGATGCTTTTCGTTTTAGGAAGACTAAAACACCATTTACACAAAAAAAAATCTTTAAAACACTACTCACAATCTTCATTATCATCAGCATCATCATCATCGTCATTGGCAATGGACTGTTCCCGATGTCAGACTAGCACAGAGAGTGAACTGATACTGAGTGCGTACAGAACAACTATACAAACAATAGACATGGCTAGACCATCAGTTGTGGAATAGTGTGTGGTTGCAGAGATTCTGGAACAACAGAAAAGCGAGACAGGCAAATTACAACCATGTTTGAACAAGACCGAACTTTGTGTGAACAAACACTGCAGAAGGCGGGCGGGTTTGAGCTAAACTGTTCGAATATTCGAACACAAATTACGTATTCGCCTATCAATGCTAAAAAAAATGTCGTCCTGGCCGAACGAATGTTCACTTTAATGAAGGGATAATAGAAATTGCGATTAAAGCAAAGAGCAAAGGGTTTTCCAAAAAGCATTCGTATTTGTATTTTAAAATAACAAACAGTGTCAAACTTTACTCGTGTGCCTGCGAATATTTCGTTTGTATTCGAACAGCCACCATTAACAAAGAGTATCTTCTGATATTGATTTCTATGCTGTCGTCGCTAGCAATGCCGAGACCAAGCCGAGCCTTTGCTGAACTCTTCCCCCTCCCCCCTTCCTCCCCCACACCC
>JAWQUT010000079.1:562747-646541 GCA_033807755.1 Ellobium chinense | reverse complement strand
CCGCTCTTTCCTCCCAACCTTTCCTCTCCTCTCACGCGTTCATCCTGACTGTCTCTAGTTCAAGCGATCGCAGTTTCACTCATTTAGTGTGTGGAACTGAACTGTGAGCAACTGATGTATGTATATTTGACACATTCTCTATAAGACAGTACGTATTTAAACACACGAGAGAGGCCACGAGCCGAACCAGTGGTACCATGCAATTCGTTTTTTTCTTTCTTTTAATTTTAAGTATATTTAATCTCAATTTAATTTTTGTAGTCAGCGTGGTCCAGAGATTCCGCGCTGCTGACTGGCTAACAATAGGGTGTTATCAAGGTCGTTAATTCTACAATGCTAAAAATGTCCCATATCTGTGAAACTGCGACCAGACTATCGTGCATTCATCCGTGGAATTGTTAAATAAAGCTGAATTATGAAGAACTGTCTTTTGTGCGGGTATAATTTAGCTGTGGTACGAACACTTGTGGTTTGGGAACCAGTAAGCTTCTTTACGCCTTTTGGTAAATCAACTCGTTGCGTAAGAACGAAATGAAAGATCTATATCTTTAACACCACTTTCTTTAATGGCAGTGAATGCTGCAATCTGTCAAAGAAGACTTATAAGGCGACCGTAAAGAAGGTAACTTCTACTGGCTCAAAGGGGTAAATTAAATTAGGCTTCCGGAATCTAAAACCGGTCATCAACCTATGACCCGCACGCCACTTCCATTACAATGCTTTCTCCGAGAGTCCCTTCAAAATCACATTGTAATTGTTGTCTTTCGTGCGTGGGGTTCTGCAAGATCAGGACCGGTTTTAGAAAGGCCAATGGCCCAGCATCAGAAACAAAAGAGAAAACCTGAAGACCACCATTACCGATATGTGTTTGCGAAGTGCTTCTGTTAACCCTGCTAATCACCACGAACTTTGCAGGTTAAATGGAATTTGAGCTGGGCAAAATGCACACGAATAAATGGCAGAAGATGTAAATTGCCAGACTAAGTATTTTGTAGGTAGTGTATATGCAGATCCTTTATGTATTTTGAGCAAGGACAAGATGATGCTTTTTTTTTCTGTTCATATGCAAATGCCTATAAAAGAAAGGAGGAGTATGAGAAATGGACGTTGAGTGTTGTGCAAAACATTACATGGTAAACAAAATATATCGTCGTCTATCCCTCAATGACATACTCCTGCAGAGGACGATGGATGCTGCTGCTAGCCGCGGTTTCCGCAACTCCTTCCCCTCCCTCGCCGTCTAAAACAATGAGGAACGCACGGGCGTGCAGAAGAAGCGCGACCCTCACTTTCAAACACTATTTATAAAGTCCATGGCGATGAGCAGGGTTTACAAAAGCACTTGACGAGAGGATGAAACGATACTTTTTCTATTTCCAATTTCCAATCATCTTTAAACATTTCGTAGCCCCTCTGAAAACTTGATGCTGACTCATTTGGTGTTCGTCACTAGCATTCTGACATAATCTAACGTCCTCTGACAAAACGACATATTATGTTGATTTTCCCTCCAAAATTATTTTTTAGCATATTCATGATCTGCTGTATGTCAAAACATCCAACATTTTTTTGTTTGTGATACTGCGAATTCCTTTGATATACTTACAGAAATTAGACAAGAAGTTTGTAGGAACAAATAGAACCACTGAATTTTCTCAAAAGCAGTTTTGGCAAAGATGAAGCCTTTTGTCGGAAAACATTACATTCTGTAACTGCCGTATACCACCACAGTGTATCTTAGACAGTTGGCTCTGAGCAGTGAACACGAATAAGAACGTGACGTTTCTGATTTCAACAAAAGAACAAGTCGACAAGCGCTGATGAAAGCTGGTCACTCAGTTAAGTATTTTACTACATCTGTTATCAGGTGGAGACAATGGGTTTACTGTATATGTATGCCCCAGTTCCGTATCTTTTAAAGAAACATCTTTTTTAGGAGCTGATCTGACAGTGCAAAAGATGCAAAGTGAAAAGTTATGTTTACTTTCCACAAACAATATCTTCTCCGGGTCCATGAAAATAACACCTTTGTCTCCCAGTGTTAAAGTTCATTTTGTAAACAGGAGTACTGTATAATAATTTTATTGCAGCGTTTTACGTACAAATTACATTAGCTACAGCTTAGGAGCTCACAATACGTAGTAGCCTCCCGAAATTTTAGAATTTTTTAAAACTTTAGAAGTTTCATCAATTCTTTTGTGAGGTTTCTTTGGTGTGAGTCCAAGGGCCGACAACGGCCATCTTAATAGCACCATATAGGTCAGAAACACCTGTATTATACCCTTCCCCGAAAGACTCAGTGTTTTCAGTTTCCTGTGGCCACCCCACATACAACTTTGGTACCCACTTTTGACAGACCTTCTTGTATAACATTTAACTCGGGACCTCCAACAGCTTAGAGCCTTACCAAGTTTAAACCCAACACTGAATAATTTAGATCTATATTTTTTTGCCTGAGAGAGGCAAAAAGGGGTGAGGAAATCCCACTAATTTTGACGACGATAAATAGCAAATGTGGCAGGAATAAGACAACCATAGGAACTTACAAACCCTTTGACCGCATTATCAATATGATTCCATACAATAATCAACTTCCATCCGTGCTTGTTGACAATCTTGCTAGGATTCGCCACTTCCCAACTTTAAAACATGCGTGTCTCACTTCTTATACAGATACAAGCTTGAATAGAAAAGCGTTGTCTTTAGAAATGAACGATCAATACAGACATAATTTTCAATATGAGTAACACCTAAAGTTTGAAAATTTGGCCATTGCGACTGGTTTTCCCGGACCGGGACACATTATGAATTAAAAAAAATCATTTGTGCACTGCGCACAGAAAAAAAAATGATATCTCAGAAGTGCTATTGTTTTTTACTCATCGTTTACCAGTGGAATGGGGTGTGGAGTGGAGTGGAGTGGAATGAAATAGCGGAAGGAAACACTTCAGTCATACGGCAACAGCCTGCAACACCACTCTGATAAGAACCTAAACTACCTTTTTCACCCAACAGAATGGAGCACCATAGAGGCATAAGAAAGGTAAAATGACAAAACCAATTAAAAGTAATAATAAACATGGGGTTTATAGGTCTCGAATCCAGGCCATGCCAATGCCCGATCGCGCGACTTGACATTATTATTATCCCCGACAGGCCAGATTATTCAAATTTCTTCTCAAATCCCTGAAGAACATACAGTGCACTTTAGCATTCTGCATTTACGTCACTATCTATACACAGGTACCCATTTCACAGAAGGATGGAGTGAAGAAATCGTGAGTGAAATGTTTCCCTAAAGCACTTGTAGCATAACCATAGCGGGAAACGAACCCATGACCTTTAGATCCAAAGCCCAGTGTCGTAACCTTTGGACCATAACGTTTCACATTACAGTGAACTTAAAGCTAGATTTAGACCTAAAGGGATGGATCTGCGTTGGAGCTGCGCGGCAGAAAGGTACCCTTTTAATTTTCATTGACCATCCACACCAGAGCGGTTGCGATAATCAAACAACTAGGGCTTCTGGTTGTTAACGCATCTGGTGTGGACGGTTGATAAAATGCACACGGCGTCATGGCACTGCCCAGATACAGCCTTTGATGCGGACCAGTCTATGCACCCTGTATGGTGGAGGAAAGTGTCGCTCATATAATTACGGTTAGGGAGCGTGTCATTCAGTAAACAAACATTACTGCCATATTATCTTGGTAAGCGCTGGCGACACATGAGTTTTTGTTTTTACTCCTAATTGGGCAATGATGTGGCATACGCAGGGCCACGAGGAAAATAACCTGTCGTTAAGACAGCTTGCAGTTGAGCCACACGGTTATGAAATGAGTCATTCCGAATAGCTGGTCAAACTGAATCTTGAGTCATGTGTAAGTAAGAGGGAACCGTCAACCTTTCACATTTTCTCGCGTACGGTCTAAAAAATAAAAAGTTCTCGCCAACATGATTCCCATGGATTCCCTTATGCGCGACGTATCATTCTCCATAGTATAGACATTTATAGCGTTCTCAGGTGTGATACTTGAATAAAAGTCTGAGGGCTATTCGCTGCGGTATATTAGTGACTTATTAGTCGGGTATGCAGAACTTTTGTCGTTAAAAGAGAAATATTTCATCCTTCTTACTCCTTTTCGAAGTTCCTTCAGCTCCAAAAATGATAATAACATTTTTGAACAGCATGTCATTCCAGCACAGTGGATAATGGAACTTATGAAGGAAGCACAGCCAACTCCGCTCAATCGCAGTAAGTTTCAAACAACAGACTATTCTACCCACGAGAGTCCTGGATAATCTCATCTCCCTTTAATCGCAGCCTTGTTTTTTATTTTAGTGTTCCCGGGGAACTACGAATCAGTGCAGTCGATCGTAGTGACCATATTGTCGGTATGAGAGGCTCTGGAAAGGGTTTAAAAGTTCACGAAAGCATTTAATTCATAGGATTTCCACAATCAACAGCTTGGAACAACTTACTGATTGGCTGTCTGGAAAGCTTTATCGACCGGACATCCTTGAACTTGCCTCTTGGTACAACAACATGGGGCATTTATTTCCCCCAAATCCCACGAAAAATCCGTTTGTCACTGCCGTTTGCAAAATCTCTTTAATACATCAACCGATTGCAGGCTTGTATCCGTAGCAGAGATCATTCAATCTGAGTCATGTATGGAGTCAGTAAAACTTTTAAAAGTCACGTCTTCAAGTATTCTCTATCACTATACTTGCTGTTGCTGTTACTCCGTGAACCCCGATCTAAAAATAACTGTTGTAAATTTTCCGAGTATCAACGTTCTTAGAATAATCACTGACGCTTGCCGGCAATACAAGGGGTAGATTACTGCACTGTTTGCTCATCGGCAACCAATCTATTGCTTAAATCGTAATGCTTCCTTACACGACACAATACCAAGAAGTATTTCAGAGATACAACTCTTCTAAAGATAAGATTTATGAAGTAGGATTTGATAATGGGGATCTGAGGAGGGGGAGGGTGTGGATCCGGGGTGTTAGTGAAAGGGACTGTCGTAGGAAGGTGAATGGGAGAGTGAAAAGAGGAAGGTGAAAGGATTGGAGAATTTGAATCTGCCCCCCGGTGACATTAACTCTTGTCCGGCCAACGAATCTACTGTTACAGGGACGGATAAAAACAGCAGCTGTGACGCAATGAACTCAGTGGCTCGACAGCACAGTGATCATAACACAAGGCTTGAGAATCAAGGGTTCGGTATTATTTCCTAACCACAGGCATTTTTTTTTAAAATTGTGTGTGTGTGCTTTCTAATGAATCAGGAACATAAATAAATTGTCTATCCACAATCTTTTCAGTATTATCCACATGTGTTCCAGTGCTTTCTCCGGGTCATATGAACTGAAGGGAGACATGTCCTCATTGTCATAACTTTGAGGAGGAATTTGTATAGTTTTAGAGGGATTTTAGTTGTTCCTCCCTCACCCCTCAAGAAATGCAAACTTTGGAGTGCATGAAAGAAGGGAAGATCGGCGAGTGTTCAATGTAATTTTAGGGGGACTTTTGAAATATACGGGGCGACAAGCGCGCTCGTGGAGTTTGGAGATAACACCGGTGTTATCTACTCTCGACCTCATTAAATGAAAAGGGTTTTTTATGGAGACATTGTGAACGCAAGTGCACTATAGATAGCAGATTCGCGCCCCGCTAGGTCCCGCCAACACCCAAAACTCCATTCCTACAACGGCGTGATACATCTTATTGTTACTCCCAAGACCCTTCAAAATATGGTTTGACCTGATTACTACGCTGGCGAGAAGAATTATCATGTTACCAATATTACTGAACGCTACAAAGCTATCTCATTCCACAAGGCTAATTTCGTTTCGCCGGATCAATACCTATCTACACAGAAACACTCCTCAACCCCCCCCCCCCNCCCCCCCCCCAATCTTTCCTTGCAACACTAAAATGAAAAAGGAGAAAAAAAAAGCACAGTGTCTCAGCCACTATCACATTTGCAAGGAAAGGGGCGGAGGTGAGCTTCATAGTTATAGTATCCTTTACCCCTGATTACCTTCCGGGTTTCTTCTTTTGCTGTTTATGGATATCGGATCTGCCTAATTGGATAACCTAGGATAATTTAATATCTGGAGTGGCTAATGGAGGGAGTGAAGACTGGCCAAGGAAGTGGATATAGCAGCATTAGTGTGGTGTAGCGTATTTAAAAATGTTTGACTAATTCAGTACAGGTCGAAGAGGAGAAGGAGAAAAAAAAAATGAAAATATGACTTTTATTTACCCCGTAGAGAATTGATTTACAATGTTATACAATGCTATACATCTCATTCATAATACAAACATAGATAGAACAATACATATCATATACGTATATANCCTTCCCCCGATCTACTAGTCAGCGCAAACAAACCTTAGACTTAATAGTCTTCAGTTTCTAAGTGGGACTTGCAAACCACACAGTCACGTTGCCTCCCAGAGAAGGAGAGGGAAGGAGGAATGAGCTCTGGCCATGATATGATATAGGATATTATTCATGCTTATGGAAAAGCAAACAAAATGTCAAGAAGATACTTCAGCACTGGGCAATTCAATTTCGTAACAAGAAGAAAGATCAAACTGTGTTTGCGCAAGTAATGCAAGGCTTCCTGTATACTGAGATTCCAGCCCCCTCACCGGATGACCATGGCAACAGCACACGAAGAGGAAAGGGAAGGAGAAGACAATAGACCTGTTTGTAACATGAAAGAGAAGAGAGGCACGCAAGAGTGGGCGAAATATGTTCGTACTGCAGTAAAAGGAGAGCGCAATGAGATGGACAATTTTAGTCAACGGAGTATTGCATATAAAAAGGACATGATAACGAAAGTTTTGTGCATGTCTGCGAAAGTCAGGTCTCAACATTTGGTGATAGGTAAATATGACCTTTCTAGCAAAATACGGACATTCTAGAAAATGTTAAATTTGATTTTTTTTTATTACGTCACTGGGGGGCAAAACATGTAATAAACCATAGCATTAAAACGTGATCGCACACTGGCGTTAGAACAGCGAATTATTTACTCAATCAGACTATAGCCCGTTTAAGTCTGAACTCCACCCTTCTCCCATTCTTCAGGGACAAAATGAACTCCAGTTCTAGGAAGTCACATTTTCCTTAATTTGAAGTTTGTGAGATGTCTGGGTTCTTTAATACTGTAGAGATGTTTATTTTTTGTGAGAAGAAATTTTAGCCAATTTCTGAGTTCAGTTTGACTCGTAAAAATCATTACCCGCGAAAAGTAGTCATGTCAAAAGCTTTCACTACTAGTAGTAGACAAGCACAAATCTGATTATTTCTAGTTTCTGCCCCTCACTCCAATTTACTCTAAATTTCTTGCTCATAAACACATGTGAAATCCACTGTAGGGGTTCGCGAACAGCCATCTTCTTTTCGTGAGAATTAGTTTAGATCCTAGCGAAAAACTAACTCTTCTGCAATAGAAACTGATCTACAAAAAAAAAAGTTGGGGGGTAGGACCACAGCTTTACAAGGACTATCGGCGTCTTCCGAGTACATGAAAATGCTGATTTCATTACTTGTCGTTGTCTCCTTCTATTCTGCAATTCTGCATTTTTTATTCTTATCCGCATTTACCCTGTCCTAGTCTGAGCGTTTAGTGATCTAAGACACAACTCAAGGCTTCGATCCTCCTTAAAAACTGGAGGGGATGACACAAGCAAAATCACAGAGATGCTTAAAAGACGGTGGACAAAGCGATCAGCAGAAACTCCTAACCCTAAAAGCAAACACACGTTTTGAGATCATCGGGTTTTGCCTGTTTTTAGATAATCTAATCTTGCTTTGTTCTTTCTTCACATCAGGCATATCGCTATGTCTCCGGGTGTAATACTGTTATTAACCCACCAACTGGAACCAATAGGCACACAGTTCTGAAAAACATGCATTAGACCAGAATTTGCTGGTTTTGGTGGGGTTTTTTTGGTATTTTTTTTAAACACGAATAAAACACTATTATTTCAAGTTTTAGAACATGACGCCCCCAGTGGATGCACAGTATCTTGTCAAGCTGTAAATAAATGATTATCAAATCGAACACTCTATACGTATCCCCTCTGAGAGAACATTTTTGTCTGCACACGTCATGACTTGAAGTGACATGTCGGATTAGAGGGAAACACACCCTAAATCTTCCTCACAAACTCCTATAAATACATGCTGCCGTTATAATTATAAGCATGTCATATCTCGAACGCCCTTATTAAACCGCACTAGTGAACCACTACTCTTGTAAGACTAAATTTTACCAGAAACTCCGTTTTTAACTCTTTCGTTACGTATGATGTAGTCTACATGTGCCTACTTCCTCACTGTTACAAACTTATACGTTTAGATACTTCCAGGAAGTAGTATTCTCACGTTGTTTCCGACAATAACATCAACAGCAATAATAATATGCTTATTTACCCTCAGACAACAACTAGTTGTAAATGAGCAAAACAATAACACTATTCTTCACAATCAGGTCATACCCTACACCTCCTCTCTTTCTTTCTTTCTCTCTCTCTCTCTCTCTCTCTCACTCTGTCTCTCTCTCTCTCTCTCTCTCTCTTTCTCTCTTTCTTTCTCTCTTTATTTCTCTCTCTCTACTTCGTTCTCTCTCTCTTTCTATCTCTCTCTCTTTCTTTCTCTCTCTCTTTCTCTCCCTCTCTCTATTTCTCTCTTTCTCTTCTGTGTATAATGTCCTTTTCCTACGTCCCAGCTAATGAGCCCATGTTAATATGGCGACATCACCACTTGAAAAAAAAACAACATGAGGTAATGAAGGAGCCAAGCCCTGTATACTCACACTATATGATTTTGAGAAGGTTCTAACAGATATTCCAACATCCATCATTAATCATCTTCTAGGCACTACAGACTCGATCATTCACTCCTCATTCAAATGTTAATGGTTAAGCGGTTATCTAAATGGAAAAGACATTTATTTAGCTCTCAGAGTGGTGATCAACCCTCTGAGCCTTGCATTATCTCTGCTCCAGTTTCGATAATAAACTTATAAAGCTTTTACCCCGTAGGAACAAATATTTGAGGGAGGATTTTGTGACAAAACGCCGTATCCACCAACTAGACTTTTTTGCCTTATTTTCACTAGTTTAGTTAGCAATAGGAGTATTAATTTAGTATACATGCACATTTCCACTCCATGGAATGGCATCTCTAAATCAGTTTTATTAGCATTGCATTTCACCTTTCATTAAAAAACCCATCTTTTAACAGATCTTCTAAGCTACGTCCCCACACTGGCGTTTAAGGTGTTTTGTCATAAAGCCTTTCATTTGGACATATTATGCAGCCTTACGGTATCTGTTCCAAAAAGAACATTATGCCACTCACCAATGTTGCAAGACCTAAGGTGTCATCAAACTTCTAACATAGAGATCGCTTTTCTGTTCCAAAAGAACATTATGCCACTCACCAATGTTGTAAGACCAACGGTGTCATCAAAATTCTACCATAGAGAACACTATTATTGTCCTCACAAGGGAAAAAATAATGTAGTTGGATGTCTGTTTCACGCCCTTTGACTATGTCTCTCAGTTGTTCTATTTCTATTTCTATTTTCTGTTGACCCTCGGAATCCTATTCACTTGCTTTTCTTTGTATGTCTTTTAATTGTCAGTCTTGAAAAAGTGCTTAGTCACGAAACATCGGCTATTTTTTTTTAATCAACTGGTTATATATTTCTCAAAAGTTTTCTGCTGAATCTGTACGGAACTATATTTTATGTCCATTATTATCATCATAATTATTTTCAAAACCACTGAATGGTCGTATAATGTTATGGATGTCACATGACCATGTTCGTAAGAGTAAATAATGATGGTGACCCCTAATGACATAAATTGCAGGGCTGTTCAGCAATGATGTTGACGGAAGATAACCTGTCCAAAGTGTCTTCGTATTATAATGTTCTGTCATCTTTCTTTCTTTTCTCTTTATGTTTCTTTTTTTCTTTCTCTTTCTCTCCTCATTTTCTTACCTCCGTCCTCACTTTCTTTGATTTCATATAGTCTAGTTTCTATTCTGAATTTGCATTTTTGGGAAAGAGCCTAATAGAAACTTTGAATCTTGAATCTTGAAATCTCGCTAATATGCAGCTTTATTTACATGCGGAAATACCGAGCCAAAGAATTAAAAAATCTGCAGAAGCACTAATCTTTACAAGCAACGTCACTGGCAGAGGACCTTCCTACTCCTCGTCATTATGTGAACCAGACTGTTTTTCTCCGGCATGTCGATGACAGCATGTTCCATCAATACTCTGTGCGAATAGCTGCATTTTGAGAGTAAAAAATCTCCTACCAATTATGGCTTTCGCTACAACAGTAGACAGCTACTAGTGCTTTTGTAGTTTGTGTATTGGTGTTGTTTTTTTTTTATTCTGTGGACCAATCCACATAATAAAAGTCCAGATTTTTCCCCTCTGAAATATCCCAGTCAGCATATGATTAGGAGAGTCTTGTGGGTGCCTACGGTAGCCGTGTTCCACAGTCGGTAATAACGGCATATTAAAAGCATTTTCTCATGTAAACTTTGGATTTTATCATGTGATCGAGTGACAAAGCATGTAACAAACCATAGCATTAAAGTCAGACCCACATTGGCGTTAGAACAATAAGGATTTATGATAGTTTTAAAAAGTGACCTATATTTCCATACTCATTAATCTGTACCACAGGTTAGGTCTTTAAAGGCCTCCATTACTGTTTACTCCGTTAACTCTGGTTATGTGATGTGTACTTTCAAAATTTTGTGTTTTCCCAAAATACTTCATTACTTCTCTTCGATGGCTGATACTAAGAGTGTGTTGCTGCGTGGGTGTGCCGTGACGTTTAATATCCAGCCTCAGTGGTCTGTTATGTCGATTTTCACGATTTGCCAGAAGGCACCAGAAGACCCCTCATCCGGGTCCAGCGCTAAGTGTGGGCGATGTCTAGCAGAAGAAAACATCGATGTTGATATCCATGGTTCATGAGAAAAACATCGATATCTATCCATACCATCAAAACAATAATTATGAAATTCCCAAGTCCTGTATCCAGGACAATGCTTGTTTACGCAACTTCAGATAATTATTACCAGGTTACTTGAGGACATTTCAGCTCCATGAGGAACATACAGTGCAGTTCCTATTTATAGGCACCAGTCACTATAATTCTGACGATATCTTTCACGGGCTAAGCTGCCGCTGAGTATCTATTTTTCAGGAGCAGGAGAAATGTCAAATAGTATGTTGAACAGCTTCTATCCTGTCGGCCCACAAGACAATATCATCATTTTTTTTTAAAATATGAGGGGCGAAGAAATTTTATTGCAGAGGATAGCTCATTCTAAATATGAAAGGTCCATTATTATGTACACATAGTATCACATGTTCACATAAAACATGTAGAAAATCTTGAAACATATGTCATTAATGTCCATCCTGTCTCTCTCCACCTCCACGGTGATTTCGGACCGGATCACTTACTCAATTAATTGCTCTCACTCGCCCTGCTAGAGGATCACGCAAGGGTCAAGTTATCTGCACTCATCTGGCGATGCGCGTGTGATTTGGTTCCGCTAGAGTAATAAGGATAGGTTGTAAAATTGTCTGTCTAGCTTATAGTAGGCATCAAATCATGAAATGTTTGACACAGATCGAAAGAGCTAATCATGCATGTAACAACAATATAACTTTCATGCAGACATGTTGAAATACTTTTAAACAGGGGCTGCCTGAAGAAGCGGTTATTGTGGAAGCATTTTAGTGATAACATACATTTTCCAAATATGTATATCATAAAAGCCTCTCTATAAAACCTTGCCATTCCTGGGCAGCATAAAATTCACTCGCTGACCTTTCATACCTAGAATTTTTAGCGCCAGGCGATTTAGGGGGCAGTTGTGGGAGTCAATTTATTGCCCTGGTAAGATGCTGGTAGGGTGGTTGCAGTGAAACCCATTATCTGATAAGTGTCATTTACAGTGGAACTCCAGAGCAATAAAGATATAACAATGGTGCATTACTGTTCACATAATATACAGTATATTTATATAGATGGTGATAATGCTTCCTGGGCTGTCTTGTCCTGTCACAAAATGAACAGTGCATACGTATGCACGCACATATCTTCATGAAATTGAAGTAAAGACTTTCACGGATAAACAGTTTGGATTTCCTTGAGCAGAAGCCTACGTGTGCCTATACTTGGTCATTTAATGTTTTTGCTATTCAATGTCTCTTGACTGTGATATTACATGGTGGACTCTCGAGTAACTTTTATAAAATGTATTGAACTTTTCTTTGGCCAATTTTAACTTTGTATCCGTAAATGAGGCTGTCAGCGTGACTACTCGTTCTTAGGTTCATGAAAGGTGTTGTAATATATGTGGGGCACTGATTCCCTACAAGAGGCCGACAATGCTAACGTTGGAATCACAATGTCATGTTGGTTCAGAAGTGTAACCAGAGCTGCTATAACTGGTCCTTTCCTGACATTTTGGGCCGTGATGGTGAGCTCCTTCAGTTTTCATGCCACTATTCTATTTTTGATTCAGAAATTGAGTCTCTTTTATAGTCTACTGTGTGGGAAAAACAGGCATCTTGCTAGATGTTGCACGTGCTTTTCTCGGAGGGGTTATATGATCACTTTGATGTCTGATAGGATCTCTTTGCATGTCTGATAGGATATCTTTGCATATCTGACAGTTTGTCCAGCACCTAAATATGGCTATCGCGTAAATTTATCTTATCATACCATGTCATTTATTCTAAAATAAAATGCCAAGTCAGGTTTCAAGCCTTTACAAGAAAGCAAATTTCTTATTTTAAGTGCCTTTGTATGTTCTAGTATTCTCGTCGTCTATTCAGCTCTGTCTGTGTGCACGTTAACTAATATGGTGCTGGTAAGAAAATTCCACGGTTCAAAGTAAGAAAAACTTCCTTATTTATCTTTGCTTAATTCTGCAATCATCAAATTTATGAAATTTTATTTGGATTTGACGCATGATATTATAACAATAATCTTACGGTTCCTTGTGGAACTATGTTGGCGGACTTAACACAGTGATAAATCAAAAAGGAATGGACGCCTCATTGTAGTCTATCTACACCACTTACAGGAATGTTTTATGCAACTGATGAATCCATCAGAAATAATTTGTAAAGCCAGAGTGAGTTGCTATAAATATTTTAAACAGAAACAGCATAAAATTTCTATAAAAATTATATAACTTTTTAAAACTTCTCTCAACAGTTTATAATTATTATATGGATGAAGCAAGCAGAGGTGCCTTAGTGATGAAGAGTGTGCAAAAGCTAAGCTTTCATTTGAGACCTTACAAGCTCAGGTTTCTGTATGCAGCATAGTGATAAGACAGCAGTAAAATTGCTTCAGGTAACACTAGGCGCAACCCGGTCAGCACCGCCTGTCAAGACCTGGCTAGCCAGTGATTAAATTACCTTCGCCTGGGCGAACCTAAGTGATCCGCCCTCAACTCTCCTCCTCCTCTCCCTTTTGAAAGATGCTACACCATCGCCCCATATTACTTCATGCTATGTGATAGTTTTTATAAATTGATTGTGGAATGAACCATCGTCAGCTGTTAAAAAGACGAACTAGAATAATTTAGACAAGAAGAGGTAACAGGAACTTCGTTCAAGTTCCCGTTCCATCTTTAACATCAACAACAACAACAACAATAATAACAACAACAACAACAGTTCCCAGCCAAGTCCCTTGAATAAAAGAACTTCCCACCTGAATAGGTAAATTAGGTAAATCACAAAATAAAGTAGGCCTATATGTCCGTTCTCCAAACCATATTATGTTTGCTGAAAACATCGATTATATAATGTTGTCTTCCGAAATTATCGATGTATCGATATGCTCACCCCTTATGCAGCGCACAATATAATTTTGTGACTGTCCCGACTACTTGTAATTGATGAATTCCCCCGGAGATTTAATTCTGCGTGGAATTTCAATATCTTCCTGTCGCTGTCTGTCTGTCGAGACAATCATGATCCCAGACACATTTAGTAAACAATGTTTTTCTTTCATGTGTATACAAACCTCACATCTACAGAAACACCGACGTATCTGTTTCTCTGGGTTAATTTGATTAGAGATCTCAAACCAGCAGAGCACGGGGTATAAAAAGGAAGCAGAGGCATGATGGTATATTTCACTAATTTGAATTCAATATTACAGTTCATACAGGAGAGCACTATTTCTCCGAATTTCACTAATGAAACATTCGATATTGCATAGAAACGTTTGCAGATTGTTAATTTATGGTTTCTCCAAACGTAAGAGGTAAAGAAAATTTATATAAAAACGTCTGGTATTTGAAATATGATTGCAGGTTCATCTGAATTGAGGCAGTGTACACAGTCATTTGTAGATGGGCCTTGCCATACGATGGTAACAACCTCACGGTAGGCTGTAACTTCTCCCCCTAGGCTGAGCGCCTATAATATTCTAGGTTACGCCTAACAGTCTAATGGTCAACATCGAAGGCAGCACCGATCTGACCTTTCACCCAGGCAAGAAGGTAACCGCCAGCCGCCGTTTGGGACGGCGCGGCTAAAAATAGATCGCTNGGGGGGGGGGGGGGGGTGTATCTCACACTCAATAAATTATGTGGGTTCCAGTAAGCTGGGGCCATTATTTCGATGGGGGAGGAAGCATTATAGACTGTCGTCTTCTAGCTTTTGTGGCCCCTACGCCTCTGAAAAGTCAGACAAATTACAATACCATTGAATAATCAATATCCTCTTAATCGCAACTTTTTAGAGATATATTAGAGAAGCTGACATTTTAAAACAAAAGTCAATCACTGAATTATCACAACTTCATTAATGACAACGTATTTCTTGTAACCGCGAGAACTATATCGATGCTTTTAGTGAGATGGATGCATGACCAGTCAGAGGTGGAGGTTGTGGCAGGAGCCTTGAGAACACCTGAAAATAGCAGGGCTTCTCAAGGCTCATGTTAATTCTTCAACAAGTCGTGGTTTTTAAGTGCAGATGTCACCAGATTACTATGAACTCATTTGCCTGTATACAGGAATAGTTCTTTATACAGGACATAAGACCTGCGGGTACGTTCGGATTAGACACGGAAAAGCTACTTGCAGGACATACCGGTTCGTCTAAGAATTCTTTGTAACAAAGAGGAGGACGTACATACATTATGGGAAAGATTCGAATCTTTCATATTAACCCATCAACATTGCATGGTTTTCAAACGTTGATGTCACCACATTTCCGTGAAATCATTAGTCTGTATACAGGAACAGTTCATTATGCAAAAATATGACGTGCGGGTACGATCAGATTCGACACGGAAATGCTACTTCCGGGACGTACCGGTTCGTCTGTTTGTAACGTGTTGGTCGAACATATACATCTTACGTAGCAAAGGGTTAACAGAAGGTTGCAATGGAGCCTAAGAGATGTTAAAGTATTGATGCTTCTGTGTGATGACAAAATATGTTTATGTTTATAAGAAAAAACTGGCTCTGTGAACTTTAGAGAAAAAAATGATAACAAAGAAACTCAAGCTAAATGGAAAGCCTGACATTATTAACAAACCATCTTTGGTCTTTGTAACTGCAGTTTAAAGTAGAATGGAAGAATGCATCTAAAGGTCATTGGAGCAATCCATACTTTATTACATGCACAAAACGTTTTGGTTTTTACCAGTGCCAGACCAATCAAGAGAAATTCGCGTTTTGCCCTAACTTCCTTCTCCAGAACATAATTAATTATTTTCGTTGCAAGTGGAGGGTCTGGAGGGGCATCTCATCCACCCTTTCTCTATGAGAGGGTCACTCCGCTCTCTGATCGGTAGGAAGTAGCTACTCATTTCTGAAGGGACGGATGGAGAGAGATGAGACAGGTAGCATAATATTCTCTTTTCTACAAAGAATTCCTTGACCCACTACAGTAACTGCTAGTTCCGCCACTATCTCTTAGGTAGATATATGAAGAAAAAAAAAACCACCCGAACCCGTACAAACTTGTAACAAAAGGTTTCTCAACGGTTTTAGGTGTCAGTAGACGTGGTGAATGATACGAACAAAAGTCTACCAGAATCTGACGTCCGGAACTTCTCTTTATTGCCATTCAAATATTACTATATGGGTTGTTCAAAAATTATGAAGCAAATTTTAAAAAATGTCTCAAACCCAAAAATGGTGCATTACTTTAAACCATAATTTATCTTTACAAGCGAACATTTCTGATTCTTGGAATGGGGCTGCAATGCCTATGTAACAATTTGGAACAAGGATACACTGGGGTCACTGATGCTGTAGATATAGCATGGTATGCATTTCGCTTAGGGCCGGTGACGTGTTCAAAAAGAAAGGTCATAAATAAGAGGCGTTTGAAAACAGGTAACGTGTCTTGGACCGATATAGTAAAGAACCTCAAATCGAAGCTCGGACAATCACAAAAGTAAAATCAGTTCCGTATTACCTTTGCCTATAGAGGAATGTGTTTTAAGAAAAGCCTCATATGGGTTGTTATAGTGTGATTGAACCTTATAAGCTTTTCTATGTTTACGTTGGCAGGAGCTAAATTTCACCTCGATACGTCCCGCAGTTTTTGAGTATAAAAGCAACAAAGGGGTTTTCTTGAAGTTTTATTGTATACATAAAACAACAACTACATATTACTAGAGTAGCTATATCCTTGTAACCATTATGAACTTCGCTACAGCGTATCAAGTACAAATGTAAAGAAACTGCCGTAAAGCTAAAAATCACCACTATTACTCCTGGAATTTATAACCACTCTGAACTTCGCTATAACGTATCGGCACTGTCGGTGAGGATAATAGTATGGGTGTACCACTAGGAATAGTCTCATCGTATCGAGATAGAAAAAGTGTTTCATCTCTGTTGAATAATAACAAGGCTTGCAGCAATATGTTTGACATTTTCCAGACCAATTTTCCCCCCATCTGAAGAGATAATGTCGCGAGGAGAAGTGTCGATAGGCATCCCCATTACTTCGAGATGGCAAGAGTAGAGAAACAATTCTGGAACAGTTCAAAGGAGAGTCGTGAGGTTGGAAATGGTTGGAGAGTGGTAGGGGTTAAGGAGGCGTGTAGGGGCACATCAATCAATGGCGAGTTTGGGCTGGGGGGAGGTCACAGTTTTGGTGGAGTTCGGGTAACAAAACAGTGATTGTACCGCAGAAATATAACCTGCTCCTTGACCGCAAAGAAAAAAATCCTAATATTTCTGTCGGCGAAGTTAACGCCTGTCAACCCCACCCTTCGTCTCTACGATAAGTGCGACGCCCCTGAAAAGCAGACACGATATCGAGTGCTCCAATTTCGAGTCTCCCCGTCACAGCCGGGACGCCGGTTAAGTCTCGGAGCGCAAGATGACAGTACTGTCTTGCTTGTCGTCTCTCTACGAGTAGTACGAGTTAAACACAAGAAGTTCTTTCCTCCTCTTCTCCCATCTCCTCATTTCCTTCCGCCTCGCTCAACCTCTCTCGCCCCTCGCTCCCCCTCCCCCAATGCCTTGCAACAGTATTAGAGATACGGTTTGTATGACTGTGTTTCCTCTGGTTCTTCCTACTCCTCCAATCCTTGTATTGTTTTCCCCTCTAAGCCCCAAGGATGGCTCTTCTGATACTAGAAGTGGTGGGCCGATACCTGAAATTTTAACCTTCTCGATACTAAGCCTCCAAGCCCTAGTATTATCGAAAGTATTGATTCTAGTGGATTCTAAGAATATGTGTCGGGGACGTATTTCGATATTATCAATACTTCTCGAAGTTTTTGATAGTTCCGATACTTTCGATACTTCCTAAGTATCGAAAATATGGATACTCAAAAACGAAACTGCCTACTACATCTGATACCTCTTCCTCTTTCCCGTCCAATTCACAAAACAATACGATTTTATAAATCATATAAAGAATGCATATTATAATATATGTCGTGTATTACACGAAATCATAACCCGTCATACCTCTGCCCTAAACCGCTTTGATCCATCCCCGTTGGATATCATTCATCACTCTCCTACATAAAACCTCTTTCTTCACATACGTACATGTTCATTTGAATTTGAAATGGCTCACATCCAGTCCTTGTCTGTGTCCCTAGTCTTTCCACTCACTCCCTCCCCCTCTCTGTCCCACCCCATCCCTGGTTCTTCAGATGCCCGCGAGCAGCCCACCACATCTTTCTGCAAAAA
Organism: Ellobium chinense; assembly: GCA_033807755.1. Classification (NCBI taxonomy): domain Eukaryota; kingdom Metazoa; phylum Mollusca; class Gastropoda; order Ellobiida; family Ellobiidae; genus Ellobium; species Ellobium chinense. Next base: position 628,272 of record JAWQUT010000079.1, on the reverse strand, counting down.
TCTTAATATTTGCCCCTCCTTCTTTCCACCATCCAAAATCAACAACAATAACATGAGTAATTATATCGTATCACTAGAGATGGGATTTTTTCGTATTTCGTTCATTCCCCAAACTCCTCATGCATGCATGATCCAATCTGGAGTCCAGCAATCTATATTATAAGACTGGATCGGGGGCGTGGCACGCTCCCTTCCTAACGCATAACCTCCAAAACCGCTGTTTGGAAAATTCGGCTGAAAACGTCAACATGTACAATATCCGATACAGAATGTTTAGAATCACTGTCTGCTCACGGAAATTGCAAGATTTGATTAATCAGTTTACAAAGTTTGTGCCGCATTTTTCTCTTTGTCTTTGTTTCCGGCATTCATTCTGCCATTTCGTCGACACCAAATAAAACTTTAAAATTTCGTACCGGAAAGACACTGCGTTTCGTTTGCCACTGGAAATTTGAACGCACACGCCGACACCAGATCGACGAAACAAAACAACATTTCTCTAGCGGATGACGTTATCCAAATTTGCATACGCGGGAATATTCATAGGCGGGAATCACAGCTGCTGTAATGCTTCGGGTGAAGGGGTGGATGGAAGGGGGGTGGGAGAAACGTGATAGTTAACTGACGCTTCACATTCCCCCCCCCCTTTCCCGGCAGCGCCGGGATACTTCAGCTAGTTTATAATAATACTAGTCAAAGCACCCGCAAAATTTGCGGCATTATCGTGCGAAGGAAACGACCAAACTTTATCTACATCATTAACGCCTCTCCTCTTTTTGTAATTTTTGTGCTCACACACGTCATTGTGTGTAAACATATCGGTTAAGCTAAAAATAAAAAAAAAACCGTTTAAAATTAATGATTTTTCTCAACGCCATCCTCTGAAAAACCCGCCATATTTGAAGATTTTGGCCTCAAAACACCAATTTGGCTGCAGACACCGCAATAGTAGTCACGTCATGAGTATAAACGTCACTTTAAAAAATGGAACAGGATGATTTATGCAACAACTGAAGAGGATTGATAGGCAAGGGAACAGATTAACTTGCCCGCTCGCTGGGTAAATATTTTGGAAAGATGAAATGATTCCAAAGTAACAGAATTGCAACCGGGTCCAGATAAACAGACGAACTGACAGAGAGCGATGGACAGACAGTCGCACAGATAGATAAGTAGTTGCGCAGCAGTTACAAAGCAGATGGTATTGTTATGAAAGGTACAGTAGACGATGGACGGACGGACGGACGGACGGACGGATGGATGAATGGATGGATGGATGCTCAAGTAGATGTTGTTTTATAGCAAAATTGCGCATGTATGGAGGGGTAAANGGGGGGGGGGGGGTAGGGAAGAAAGAAAGCTCAAGGCCAGACCACTTAGATTGATCAACTTCATTTGTACCGCCCTCAGTATCACGTTCAAGGAGCTGAACATAAACAACAGAACTGATACTGAATACTTTCACGATTAGGGTTGGATCTCTAATGGCTGATATTGGTCACTTCCTTAACAATCATAGCTTGGCTCTTTAACCTGATGGCTTCCGTGTCTACACAGCGGTGATCAAAGTAAAACAGACCTTTAGGTGGAGTCCCAATGCAAGCTTACATCTCGTGTATGTATAATGTGTTTTCTTTTTTCTTTTAACAGATTAAAGAAATGTTTACAACCTCATACATCAACATATTCATCAACATTGTAAAGGAATGACACAACCTCACGCATGGATTTATTTTGTTGCTTTCAATATCTTCATTCGCAGCTAAGACGATCATGTTGGGATTGCATTCCTTTTTTTTTTCTTTGTCTTATGAGAAGTTATTGATTCCGATGAGGAAGAAGAGAACTCGCTGTTTAAAATACGAAATAGACATGTTTCCAAGGAGGACGAGAGAAAAGAAAAATCGAAGGCTATAATATGCCATCGCGCCTGCACTGTGCAAGTACTGCAGCAGGCACACAACAATTATTGAATTATATTTGTAAAACTCAGGCTGGTGGGTACGTCTAGGCTACTATGCTCGGGTATAGATTAGAACAAATTGATCCGAACTCCCATTTCTATTTTTATATCCTTTTGACGAGTGTATTACATCCCTTGGATGAGTGTATAATGCCCCTTGGGTGACAGCACAATACCTAAAACGTGCTTTGTTTAAAGCGGAGCCATTCAGTCGTTACTGTCGGAAGGCAAGGCTTACAATATGGCCGTGGACGTTGCCTTGACTCAGATGGATTTTGCTTTCATCTTTCAAATACTAGATGTTTTTATATCAGTTTTTTTCTTCATCGTAAAGTTCAGAGTGACAGTAAATCAACGATCTACAAAGTCTCTACGCAGTATGAAATGATTTACTTGAGGGAAAAATTGCGCTCTCTGATGTATAGCCGTCTGGGTGAATTAAAAATTAATGAAGTGTTCCATCATGCCTCTATTCTCATTTTGTACGCCGGACTGGCCTTTAAGTTTCTGTTCAAGTAGCTTTCTGCAACCACTCACGTACGCGCCCTTATAGGATATTTTGTGAGTTAGTGAAGTTTTGCAACAAGCCATAGATCTGAGTCCTTTTCTTGCACGTGACGTTGTCACCATGGATATGTTTGTTCTTTCTTCTTTCCGATTAAATTCCACAACAACGGGGAAGTGCTTTACTAGCAAAGGGAACTATGACAAGCTTCTAAAGTCGTGTTTCCACGGTATTCGAGACGTCACGTCACTTCAACTGGACTGTTTTAAGAATTTCTTTCTCACTGGTTGATCTATGTCCCGTTCTTTTTTTAGCGGGGCCGTGGGTGAGTCAATTATTAGAGCACACATTCATGGACTTTGATGTAACAGCGTCTAGATCTAGATGTGTCTAGGAAATAAATCTCAAAGGTAATTAACTTTAAAAAACCCATTCGACTTTTCCATTGCGACAAATTAAAAAAAAAAAAAAAGATTTAGTTTGTCTCGCATTTTCCCATTAATGCTGGTGGTGAACGCGAACGCAGCTCTGAGGCGTTCAAGTGCCGCATGGTGGGGAGGAAGCGGGAAAGGGGGGGGGGAGATTCTCAGAAATACTGTTGCCCTTGTTTTGGGCTTTTTATATCCAAACCGTGATCCAGTCATTTCCCAAATACACGAAAAGGCACCACCAAAAATAAAAACAAGTATTCTTCGAATTTGTAACTGTATTCTGTGGCTTCTTCTGTGGCACTAATTTGAGCTCATGATTTTTTTTTCTTTAATCTATTAATAATATGATGAAAGCTGATTCTACTAAGTCCGCCTCGACACGATACCCCTTTATACATCATTCTCCTGTGTGGAACATGTCTTTGCAAGTCACCCACTGAAGTACGTAACATGCCGCATTCAGCTGAAGCACATCCTTACCCTTAATCTTTTAATAAATGATGAAATGATCTTGGAAATGCGGACCGGCGGAAAAAGTCTTCAATCGAAACGTTTCTTGATTTAGCCGAGTTCCGTTCCTGGAGAGAAAGCCAACGTTTTAAATGTTCATTCATGTACGGACAATGGTTCGGAGGAATTTTTTTAATCCTTTGCTTGGCGGAAATGTAAGGAACTGAACGGACAATTAAGAACTTAGGCTGAAGATCGCCTGAAAAGTGAGCTACAGAAATGTTTTTGTTTTTAAACTGAACCACTACTGTAAAATCTGAGAAGAAGGCCAAGCGTCATTCAGCATGACTGCCTTGTCCGGATGCGTTTCCGCGAATCTGTTAGCTACAGAACACTTGTGTTTATTATGCCTCCATAACGAAATCTTTTCCTTTAATGCGGTTGGAATATGAGAAGACATGTGGAAAATATTGAAGAGATTATTTATAGACTATTTCTTCATGTTCTTCATTCATTAAGTAGAAAAATAAGTGCCTACATTAAGTATCGATTGCCGAACTTTTGGTTCTGAAATCCTGTGTTCTGACCACTGAACTGTTTAAACAAGGTTTGAACAAGGTTTATTGGGAAAACACCCTATCACAAAATGGTATGTAGGCATAAATAATGACAAAAGACCGTATATATCAAACAAAAATTCATCAATATCAAGAAATCAACCAAACTGCACAACAGTCATTCGATCAATCGTAGCTGGTACATCTTTTACTCTCGGGAGCGAGAATTGATGACGCAGTCACGGTATACTTTTACCTAAGCCGGAAATACGCTTCACTGGAGTCGATCACTTAAGAGCCGAGAGGGTCTATCATCCTAGCCCTAATTTATGCGTCAAACTCTACCAAATTTCCCAGCCTCGGTGAGTATACCCAGAGCTCACCTGCAGTGACGCACGTTTCATCTGCACACATTTAACTCAAGAGAATGGACCGCTCTTACTTAATCAACTCCAACAAAGCTTTCTTCCGGTTTAAGCAAAATATAAATGTAAGTAGTACTGTTATCGTGTCATCAACTCTTGCTTTCAAAAGTGAAAGATGCATCAATCATAGACTAAAAGCCAATGTAACAGACCTGTGCAATAAACGTTGAAGTCATTTTTATCACAGTTTGTGGATTCTATAGGCAGACCGTAACAGTCAATCATATTCTTCTGATAATAAAACAATAGAAAGCGGAGGTAATGATTGTTGGAATTGTGGCTTGCCATGCCTGGATGACCGTGATGTTGATCATCCGCGGGTCATAAAGTGCAGTTTTTCATTCCCTCCTTTCCACTCCTTCTCTCTCTCTCTCTCTCTCTCTCTCTCTCTCTCTCTCCGCCCTAACTTTTCTCTTCTTCTTCTTTTCATCCCATTTTCTCTTCCTTCCTTCGACAGCCCCAAGGATCAGGGCACTCCGACCCTTGTGCGTCCGGCAATCGGTGAGGGGGCTGCAGGGGTGCTAGCTACGGCCCGGCAAGCGAGGAGCACAGAAACGATGCCACCTTACTTTCCTTTTAGACGAAAAATAAATGCCTGTTACGCACGACACATCAGAAGACAGAAGAAATAATATATGACATCAAGGAAACCTGTTCGTGAGGAACAATGCACTTTTGAGCTCACACCCGTCTCCCTCTTCGTTTCCCCTCCCCCCCACCTCCNNNNTCCCCCGCCCCCTTCCAACACACACACACACACACACTCACACACACACATACACACACAACATTTCCAGTGAAAAGACGTAATATAGCCGTAATCGTGCTGACACGCCGTAAAACACAAACTCCAGTGAAAAGAAAACGCGAAAAGCTTTTATCTCGACGAAATTATCAATGGACAAATGGCTTAACACAGAAACCCAGCGCGTGGCTATTTTCACTGTCTATGGCCTAATTCCATAACATCTAAGCTTTGTTTATCTTCGCGAGAAGCATCTTTGGATCGAGACATTGACGTCAGTTTCGGTACTAATTTAAATAGTTTCCTTAAAGTTAATGGTGGTACAGTACTTTTAATTTAGATCTAGATGAACTTGAAACTTCAATATACTTGAATGCCGTCAGTACCTGGTGTTACTACACTGAAAATTTCAACTGAAAAAAAAAAATCATTAACCCTTTAAACGAATTGTAGGCAGGGCTGATAGCAAAATTTCCTTAAAAAAACAACAACAACAACAACAAAAGACAGCTTAGCTGATTGAAAGACAACACCTGATTATCTCAAATATTTAGACCTATACAGAATGAAAGACTGCTGTTATGTAATTTTATCATGAGCAGTTAAAAGACCTTTTAGCTGTGAAATAATATATCTGCAGACTGATGTTTTCACTTTTGATATGAAGATTAGAGACAGAAAAAAAACAACAACTCGGATTGTAGAAGGACAGTATACTGTCACTGATTTGTTTGTCTCTGACTGAACTTATATACTTTACAGAATCAGAAACATTTCTAAGATTTGCAAAAATTAAGGTTTTAGCATAGCCTATAATGAAACTCAAACAATCTGGCTAAAACATTATTATCTGCTGATGACCACAGTACAGATGATATTCGTATTATTCAATATTTTCACGACCATTTGCCGTGAGATGGATGCTTCGTATCCTTCTTTGGTCGACCAATCAGGATCTACAAAAAAATGACTGTGCTCAGTGACAAAAGATAACGCTTTTGAAACTAAGTGAGTATTGGTTGTCTTTTTCTTCTTTCTTCTTCTTCTTCGTATTATTATATTTAGTATTAATACAATGATTATTATTAGTAACAACATCCATTCTTTGAATGGGCTTTATTTGCCTGAATAGTGAGTATGATACAGGGCACATGCCTACTGATGACATGCAACAAAAATTTTAGCGTGGTACTACCTTTGATCCGTAAGCGTTGGCCAAGGGAAGCAATGCAACTTTCATTTCAGCAAACTGAAAAACAACAACTGGGGATTACATGAATTTTTACAAAGAAGAGTTAGTTCTTGAAATTATAAAGCCAATGTAGAAAGAGAGACTAAGCTGCCACGAAATTCGACATTCATGATAACTCTGGTAGATAAGATTTCATGGGTGTAGACAGCATTGTGATGCAGCGCATAGACGTTACATGATCTCATCCCCTTAGTTTTATCATAATATGATGGTGATGATGATGGTGATTATGATTATGATAATATTGATAGTGAAGATGATAGTGGTGATGATGATGATGATGATTGTGAAGATGATGATGATGATAATGATGATTATTCTATTGATAAAGGCCTTAGAGCCGAAACATTTAGAAGTAATTTTCGATCTTATTTCTTAACTAGATGTTTAATAAATTCCTTGAATTAAGATTGAGTTTTTAATTTTTCTCAGTTTTAAATGATGATAATGATGATGATGATGGTGATGATGATGATGGTGATCATTCTGTGATTAACTTCATAAAGAATCACTTCTTTTATTCGAAAATTGTAATTATTTTATATCTTAACATAACTGCATTTTAAATTTTCAATATTAAAGTGTATTTCTAAATTCTTCGCTGGTTTGGACAGAACTTTATAATGTTTTAATGTGTTCTAAATGATGATGATGATGATGATGATGATGATGATAATGATGAGGATGATGATGACGACGATGATGATGATAATGATGGTGATTTGGAACACAGATTAAAAAAAAAATAAAAACGTTCTTTCATACCGGAAAAGAATTTAGAAGTTTACTTTAAAACATAACACGAAGTGATTGCAATGATGAGATAACAAGAATACAAACTTTCGGATCTAAAAGTGATCCTTCGTCAGGCTAAATACAAACTGAAAATAAGGATGGTGATGATGATGATGATGATGACGATGATGATGATGATGATGACAATCCAATTGCCCACACAGCTGACTTGACACTAGTAGCTGAGCCTGTGCGCATCATCAAATCCGATGGGGAAATATTATCATTAATTGGTAGCGTTTCATTCCCCGATAATGTAAAAAAGTGATATGAACTGCAATAAAGGCAATTAAACGAACCACCGTCTGTATAATCCACGGCCATGGAGAAAACAGACATCAACCGTGCAACTGGTTCACAGAAGTACAGTGCAACAATCAGGGCACTTAGTTCATTCGTTGAAGCAGTATCGTAAATATAGAAATGATACTTAGAGCAAGTGGCTTAAGTCCAATAATCGAGAACTTGCGCATTGACCCGGGGATCTCTTACCATCGTAATAATTATACTGGTGAATTGACGCTGAATACAAACCAAGTCGCATTTAACATGCAGAGTATAATGTAGTTCTTATGATGGTAAGAGATTCTATCGCCAGTGCGCAAATTCTCATTTGTCCTGGTGGTCAATTCCAGAGCATCCAGTTATTGATTTAACTGGCTCCATTCAAGGGTAGATGTAGAGAATACTGACACTTTTTGACCCCTCTTGACTGATTAAGAACAACGGGTCCGGGGGAGGGGGAGACGGGTCAAACGTATACGATATGTAGTATTCATTTAATAAGTATACGAGTACCTTGTTATCATTATGAACTTCACATGCATTATTATTCTGTTTAATTATTGAAATAGATTTGGATATTAAATAATAAGTTTACTTTTTTTTTTCATGCACCAAGGATTTTACTGTAGTTTACTATTTAGCTGTCTTCTAAAAGTCTCCTGATATGTCATTGCTTACCAAGACGAAAACGAATAGCGCCTTCCCGAGTTAAGCCCACGCTATGACTATGAGACGCCGCTGCCTCGTCCACTCCTCTGGGGCCTAATCAACATCCTGTGGGGGTCTTTCCCTACTTTGCTTAGCACTTCTGGTATAATACAATCGAGATCATCAGCACTGTTTACCATGAATAATTAGGGAGGGAGTATTTCACAAGACTCCACTCCCAGCGGATGTTAGATGTGATTGCGAAGTCCATTAGGTAGTTCCAAGTGTGAAATTTTAGCCGACTTCTCTTTCTTTGTCTGAAACAACTATGAATATATTATGCCCCCCATTTAGACCTCCGTTTCGCTAATCCGTACTAATGTTTGGACGGAAGCCAGTCTACACGATTATATTTCAATGATTTTGAGAAGACTACCTCTACTTAATTACTTGACCAATGGTCCTCTTGCAAGTTTTACAAGACCTCCCACTTTTCCCTTTCCCCTCAAATAACAACAGCAACAACAAAATTCAAAGCACAACACTACAGTCCGTCACCCATCTCACAAAGGACGTGTGCGACATCTGCTAGTTTTTCAGGACAGCGTTTGAAAGTTTCAGTGAAATTTAGAACTGATAACATGCGCTCAGTCAGGAAATGTTTAAAATCTTCATATCTATTATAATTGTCGACGCTCCACTTCGTGAGAATATAGATCTCTTTTTGGGGGTTTTAGAAAGCAACATGAGCTCAAAACATCCAAAGTGTCACATACGCCCCTTCGTGAGATGGACGACGAGTCATGGCCCTCTTTTTCCATCCAACTTCAGTTTCGAGGTTACGCCTTCGGACTCTCCATTCCACGCCACAATGCTTTATTAAATCCGGAAGTAAGAACAGAACGCCTGTGATGGAATCAATCTAAAGCTAGGCTGCGTTTGTTTGATCGTTTAAATGTAACGTAAAAAATGTTATTTGTAATTTTTGTATTTGTGGAGATAAATTTTGAACATTATGAAGAAAAAGAATTCTGCAGCAGCATGTTTAACCTATGCCAAAGAATGTCTTTGTTGCAGTGAACTCAAAATAGTGTCTCCTGCAAAGTTTCACTCCTTATCATTCTACCATCAAAGGATTTTTCCATTCAAACAGGCCCGGGCCTTGTGGCTGAGACTGTAAAAACAAACGATTAGTCTATGAGTATAATAGATCCTAAGAGACATTTGCTGCTGTCAGCCTGAAAGTGTTATGGTAGATTTTTGCCGTTGCTGTAGCGGCTAATCAATAGATTACGGCCTAGAAGAGCCACCATTACCACCACCACCAGTTCTTTCAATAAAAAGGGATCCCTCGCCTTTATTTGCTCTTTTCTCTGAAATGACCATTACGTAATTAAACAAACTGACTACCGTGCAAACACATCGCAATGGAACTGTGGAAAAATGTCTGTGAGGAGTTTACTTAGAGGGTACACCACCTAAGCATCAGAACTAGGCAATGCAAATACGCCTCCGATTTTTAAACGTTGTCCCATCAGAGTGCCTGCCATTTTGTCAAATAATTCTGCATTAGAAGGAAATATGACTGAAATGAAAAGAACTATCACATCATTCTGCCGGCAAAAATCCTTAATTTTCTTTACGCGTATTTGGGCTGCCANGAGCAGGGTCAGGGAAGAGATAGCACCATAGGGAGGCTTCCGTGTTCAAAGATTATGATTTGCATCAGAATGCTTGTCATTTTATCAAAGAATTCTGAATGAGTAAAACTTGAGGAATTGAAAGAATGATCAAGTCATTCTGACGGCAAAAGTCCTAGGCTCTTCCTACGCGTGTTTGGATTGCAACTAGAGAGCAGGTTTAGGATTAGGATCAGGAGCAGGGTCAAGCAAGGGATGGCACCGTATAGCGGCCTTCTTGATTAAGATGCTTTTATCCCCTCTTAAACTACTCCTAAACCTAACCCAAGCAGACTTTGGATGAATCTGAAAGTTCATCTCTCTGCCCGCCGGGGTCAAGGGGATCACGTGCAAGAGGGTAAGGTAAATACAGTATGAGGATTATTTCGGGAGAATCCAGGATATAGGACTTTTTTCCAGCTTTTTTTTTTCTTTATTTTACAGCGGCATTAATGACCCATATTCTGATCTATTATTTGAGAACTTGCACAATAACAATGGGCTCTTTCACCACCGTAAGAATTACATTGGTACATCGTTGTTGAATGCACTTTTAGTAACGCTCAACACGTAGAGATAATGCAATTCTTACGATGGTGAGAGATCGCATCGTTAATATGCAAGTTCTGAATGGTCAAATTAGGACTATCTATTCTGTAAGGTAATGACACAGAGTTTTAGTCTTCACATATTTAACGCAGCATTGGCCTAATTAAACACCGACACCATTGCCGGTATGTGTGACATAGCTGATGACCACTTACAGCGTGGGCACCCGTTGATTTATGCTAAATACCATGCCAAAGAGCACAGCTCTGTTAAAATCGACGCAAAATTCCCCTCCTCGCCCCCCCNCCCCCCCCCCCAACATAAAATAACGTATAACGGAGAATACAATATTACTCGCGAATGGGCGATAGCAGGATCTGGTAGTGGTATGTAAAGGCCAAAGGGTTAACAACAGTATCTGTAGTGAGTAGAGCCTGCGTGAGTCAGACCTCTTTGATGCTGTTGTCAATATTTCATGTGAAACTCATGTAACATCGCAGAGAGCAATGCTATTCTCAGCGCCTGAGTGCCAGATGAACACGTCATCTTGCGACAAGTATTACTATGTTTAATCAGCTCAGTGGTCACTCGAAATCATCATGGAATTTCCCAGATTTCCACTATTACATTTGATCCACTAATTACCTTGAATACGACCCTAGAAGTAATGATTCTAAAATGGAATATAATAAGTACTTAGAGGGCGAGTGTCATAATAATAGCTTGCACTCTACATTATACGCCATGTTAACTTTCATTTACTTAATTTTAGGCCACTGTCAAAAAGTACATACGTAGGTAGGTGAGTGAGTGAGTGAGTGAGTGAGTGAATGAGTCAGTCAGTCAGTCAGTCAGTCAGTCAGGGTAGGAGAAAGCGAGCGAGCAAAAGGCGAAAGAGCGAATGAGTTAGTCAGTCTCTGTGTGAATGAGGGAGAGAGCAATCGCTTGGTGAAGGATTGGTGGAGGAGAAAAAAATACTTAATCCTTGCCTAACACTTATATCTGGATAGAAATATTCCCGTTTGACAAGCATTCCTGACCATCAGTGCCTCCTATTCTCATCTGATTGGGCCACGAGTCATTCATTACAGCAACTGTCTACACAGAGTTGTTGGTTGATTCTGATGTTTAAAAAAAACAAAAACAAAAAAAAACTCACGAGGATGTGAATTCAAGACTTGCCCGGAACGGGTTCAATGCAATGCTACTCAATGCACACTAGGCACTTTGCGAATCAGTGATATCTCATTACGTACAGCTCATGAAAATACTTTCTTCATTATCCGAAGGTGGCTTACCTGATTTTAGTAGTAATTCGGGTAGCGCCTGGAGCACATGCCATGCCTGTCATACCCTAAAAATGCCATTCATCTGATTTACGTCTATTCTACCTCGAGGAACTGGATGCGCAACAGGCACTGGCAGAGCCAGATTCCTAATGGATGCTGGGTAAAGTAGAAAAGGTCATAATTCATCATGAGTGGATTAATCCCCTCAACTACTCTTGAGCTGACAATGTCACGTGGATTTACTGTCCGGGGAATGGTGGTGCCAAGGGCAACGAGAGCAACGGATAAGCTGATGAGGAAAAGCTTCAGTGGATCACTGGATGGCTAACTACTCAGTACATAGTTAAAGCCGAAAGTAAGAATTCTATAGAAGCCAATGACATAGATATTTATTTCAAATCGCATAGGTCAGTCAAAGTCCTTGGTAAATTCTGTATCCATGTGAGATGTGTCGACCAATGAACAGTGTTTCACATACACCAGCCAGTCATATTTCTAGATAATTATTAATTTTTAGTTTGATTCCATCTCAGAAATTCTAGGCTACGTTTTTTTGATTCTTGCAATTTGAAAAAATGGGCAGCCACCCTTCTTCCCCCTCCCCCCCCCNCCCTTTCCTTAACAAAGAAAGTATTACTATTAGTCTCTAGGCAAGCCAGGATGGCTGCGACTCATGCCGAAGCGATAGGAAACTATGCACTGATTTACGAGTGGTGTTTGCTATACTTACAGTTTTGTTTCATTTATTAGCATACTGATCACTGTTGATTCCTGCCTCATCTCCCTCCGACACAGTGTTGTTGATAAGATATTTCACTAACAAATTTGAAACCGTAGATGAGTGGCGCCATGTTGCCGAGCTTTTTCTTCCGGTTTTGTACAAAAGACGACACACACATTTCTACTAAATCCCCAGTGGATTTGTGCCGCCTTCCTCACTGTGTCTGGCTTCTCCTGCTGGAATTCTTACCAAGGTGAATTATTAACGTTGAACTGCATCAGGGACCAGAACATCTCTTCAATGACTGCTGAGCTCCCAGAGGCGTTACAGACGTGTACTGAACAGTATTATTCAGTAAATAATACAATATTAGATCTAGAAACATGAAACTATGAATGTGTATTCATTTGTAGGTTCCAGTACTTCCAGATTTAAAGAAAGACAGGTAAATGTAGGCTCCAGGAACCTAACTGATCCAAAATCCAAGCCTTTACAGTCAATAATGGAAGATTGTGTAGAAATAATTTTATAACCTGAAACCACTTCGCAAAAGTGGTGATATGCAGCCCTGCATTCGTGAAGAAAACAAAATTAATATTTGTTGCAGGCAGTGTTTCCCAATGGTCTCACCAGATTTCATTTGTGCGGGCCTGTGGTCTGCAGAAGAAGACCAAAAATGTTTAACTCTTTCCATCTAACTTAGAATTGTGAAAAATCTGAATGAAGGATCCCCATTGTAAATAACATGTTATGTTTTGAGCACAGTGGTGGCTCTAGACCTACGGACTAGTCATGGCCATCTTTGAATGTTCCTGTGGTTCGAGAAAAACATTTACTGGTCCAAAGAGATTTTTACAACATGGCCCCTGCAACCTTGAAACTCGGGTTGTCGGAACATGATAAAAGCTGGGAAATGTTTTATCTTATTGTGAGCAGTCGGGAAGTGTGTTAGGGTCACGGGTGAACACTAGGTTCGCACGTGGAAGTTAGGGACCGATTCAGGCAGTAGGTATTTAAGAATTTAATTGCTGTGAAATTTTTGTCCCTGTGGTGTAGTGGTAACACGCTCTGTCTTGCAAGCTGAGAGACCCTGGTTCGATCCCCGGCAGGGACAAAAATTTATAGAGTAAGTTTTTTCGGCCCTTCTTCTCAAAATTGATCATTCACAGTAATTTGGTAAAATCCCTGGTGACACACTTCCTTAAAATAATATGTAACATCTGAAAAATTATCTGACTAAGCTCACCTTCCTCCCCCTTAAATAAAAGAGAAAGAATACTACTATATGCGTAAGACCTTTCCACCCGGTTACATTATGCCCGTACGTTGAAGTTGCCTTAGCCTTGACTTCGGTCAGTTCAATGAATTTTACCTAGACTAGTGCCCGCAATATACAGTCGGATTAGAGCAAATGTAGAAACAATCACCATAAGCTGACAGAGGCTGACAACTTCGCTCAGTGAACAAAAATGAAATGAGTCTTGCTGTGACGTTTTCATACATTCATCCTAGCTCTGCCACTTAGACAAACAGATCACCAATGCCATAAACATACGCTTTGTTTATGAAACAGGAGGCTTCTACTGTAATTCATAAAGCTACTAAGAACTTAATGAGCCTTTCAATGGCTATGTCATCACAATCAAATCATAGGCAGTTCGCCTATCTCTTTTCAGTTGGTTTTTCAGGAAAGGCAACCACAAAAAAAAAGGTATTAGACTATATAGAAAATGCAAGAAAAAAATGTCACTCTCCAATTTTGGCGCTATTGTTTAACAAATGACTTTGTGACTTACTTTGTGACATTTGATGGAAGTATCGGGTATCTCTGAGATAGGCAATCATCTGCTCATGACTGTGACAATGTAATACTAGTCTAGTTGTAAAGGTTTCTTTTGTGTGTGATGTTATCCCTGCCCTCTGTCTCCTCCTCCTTTTCACTCCTCCCTTAGTTTAACCAATGACTTTATGACTTACTTTGTCGATGACGTTTGTTGGATGTATCGTGTATGTCTGAGACAGAAAATCTGCCTATGATTGTGACGATGTAATACTCACTAGTGTGTATAGGTTTCTTGTTGTTCCTGTCCTCCCCCTTCTTTACTCCCCCCTTTTGTTTCTGGATCAGTATTGAGGTTGGTTAAATGAATGGGATATCCCCATTTCATAGGAACCACCAGCCGTATTCATGACAATAGCCATTTGTTGTGGGTCCGCCTGTTGTTGTAGCTTCACTAATTGTTGTGCTGCTTCTTCACTAATATTAGTTTGTGTTGTTTCTCCATTTGGTATTGTTCGATGGGGCGTTGGGGACAAGTCCCCTACATTGTTAGTTTACGGTGTAGAACACAGAGTTATGACATCACTCATCAAATAAGGTATACACACGTTTATTGCTGTACAGGATAATCCAAGTGTACTAAGTCACATAATCGCAATCATTCTATAGTAATTGTAGCTCTCGTCTTCAATTCAGTTCCAGTTTTAGTTCTAGATCTCGTACAAGGGTGAGCATGCAATTTTTATACCCTTGGCTACAGTGCCGGTCATTGGCTGAACTCATGCACCATTCCAGAAGTGACGCTATTTCTATAAAAGGGAAAGGGGGTTAGACGTCTTCCCAGGACGCTCTATGCTTGGTCGGGCTAGTATGACCTCTGCTGTGTCGACCCGACTCAAGCCACTAACCTGACAACTATATTTATGGTGATCTTTTTAGAGCGAGCCAATAACCTAACTATTACACATTGAATGGAAGTAGGCGTAATGTTTAAAATTCATATGGGCAAGTTTTGGCAGCCAGTAATAAACACATAACCTTTTTCTCGCTACACCTGCAGGACCTTGAAGCAAAATTCAACCTTTTCACGGCTGGATATTTATACAACACATCATTCAACGAAAAAGTTCGATATTTGTCCCACTCCAGTCGGCATAAAGCCAGTACAGTATCACCTATCTGCAGGGAGCTCACGTGACAGCCCTTCGATGCCAAGGTCGATATAAAACCCGGCTAAATTGTCTCTGAAAATCGACACTCGCACTTTTCATGTAGGTATCAAAATTTTCTAGCTCCGAAATTTCGATACCTTTTCGATCTGACTGATACTATCTGAATGGTTTAAGGCTTCATTGTCGGTCTTTTTGGAAAACACTAAACACCAAACAAAGCAGCTTTACACAAGAATAGTGTCTAGACTCTCCTATCACTCCCTGAACTTCTTTACTGCATGACATCCTCTTACTTTACCAAAGAGCCTGTGGTGTATTATCTAATTCAGCTACAGAGATCTTGTATCAAAACTGTTTCAAAATAAAATTGCAATTTCCATTCTCTCCTCAGGGCCATGTCTAGCTTTACATCGAAAAAAAAATGAGACGATCCTCAGCTGTACTTAGTAAACTGTTTACTGAGTGTCAGAAACGGAACATATTCGATCTCTTGGTGTTTGGAGCATGAAGGCCGAGTATCGCAATACCTGAGACTTTATGTACCAGCCCGCCACTAGATTACGGAGTAAGAGAGATGATATAGTGCCTGGAACCGCAAGCGATTGTGTCAAATATAACTGCAGATCACACGTGCATGTTTTAAAATTGTTTTCCTACTAGATTCAAGCGCAGTGTTTCTAGTTCTTTAATGTCACCTCATTGATTAAAACAAGGAACAGACGGCTTCTGTTGCACAATCATACATCGACGCAATCCGCGCAGGTGCAAAACAGCAATGTCTAGTTTAGGTAAAGGATTTTATTTCCGAGGGCGGTTTTGTGTGTGTTTTTTGCTATTCATGGTGTTACTTCGATGCCATACATAATCACCCCTTTTCACGTGAAGGTTGCAGTCCACAAACTGGGTGAATTGCAATTACAATATAATGGCCGGATGCGTTTACAGTTTTCTCTAAATTTCATTTTTTTTGTGAAATAAGACGTAATAGACATCAACATCGATCGACAAAATGCCAAATTTACATTCTTTTATAAAAAAAAAAGTGATTTATCTCGACACGTACATCTGGCTGTTTTGATTTTTGTTCTAATCTTAAATGACATATACACTGAAGCCATAGATGTAGCCTACACATCCTGAGTGTCTGTCTTTCTCTTGAGGATACAAAGCCTTCAAGCCTAATAGAGTGTTTCGGAGCAATAAAGGCAATTGTTGTTGTTGTTGTCGTTGTCGTCGTCGTCGTCGTCAATGTAGTCGTTGTTGTTATTGTTGTTGTTGTTGTTGTTGCTGCTGTTCTTGTTGTTGTTGTTGTTGTTGTTGTTGTTGTTGTTGTTGTTGTTGTTGTTGTTGCCGCTGGAGGAAAGGGGTGAGCGGAGGTGGACGCAAGCTCCATAAGTGTTCATTCAAAATACTTTAGATGGAGAAGTTCAGCTAAGAGATATGCGAGAAATATCTCAGCTAAGAAACTACTTCTAAGCCGAGCAACAAATCTCGAAGAAGAAGAAAGGCTACCTCGGAGCCCTGCAGAAAATAAAATAATATAAAAGACTTCTCAAAGCCGTGCATAAGATGTTTGGGACCAGTGCAAAAAAAAATAAATCACAGAATATCCCTTCACGTCATGCAGGGAAAATGGAAGCCGTGCAAGATATGACTCAAAGAATAAACCTTAAAGAGAATGCCGCAGAATGGGCTGAGAAGGTTTACCTTGTATTTTGAAACCAGTGGATCATCGAATTTTGTCAACGTGGGTAGGAGAATTTGCCATACAGAGCCATGTGAATGTTGAGCTAATGTTTTATCCTCTTCAGGAAAACAAAAGCGCATTCTGTTGAGACAGCATACTTTTACTAATCGAAATAACTGGTCTTCTACTGAACAAAGCATTTCTACAATAAAGGCTGTGGTTGGCTATTGAATTCGGTGAATGTATGACCAACGTTTGAGAATATCTAAAGTTTTGTCTGCAATCGATTTCAGCTATTTCACTCCACAGAGACCAAGAATATTTGCTTTCAAGTGTATCAGGCTCCCCAACCTAGGTCTCACTAGTGCGTAATTTGTAATAGATTACAAAGCCTCTACCCGACACAACAGTAGCGATATAAAAAGTATTACAGTCTTTCGCCGGACCTCCCTGGAGAGTGTTGCACGCAACACTATAGTCACTCGAATAATTGCATTTCTGATACTATAATGGAAATTTAGTTACCATCAAGGGAGTTGCATGGAGTGGAGATTAGAAGCACGGAGATGGGCTTAGGGGATAGGGGGTTGATTTGGACCCCAAAAACTAGCGAGGAAAAATCCCAAGAGAAGAGAAAATTAAGAGCGCAGTAAGAGATGGGATCAGGAGACAGCAGCGGCGTAGGAAGCCGCGCGATGTCTGAATTTCCCTACACAAGAGACTCACTGACAAGATTTGCTGAGAATCAACGTTTGGTGTTATTTTCTTTTGTTCTGTGTTTGTTTTCTTTAAGTTGCAGGCGCTTTGGTAAGCGAGAAATATGGATTCAAAGACTCCTTTAAGACTAAGTTATAATTAAATGAACTGTCCAAAATACAGATCGGGGTTTTTATTGCAACAGCTACAGGAATGTTCTTATCAGCTGTGCCAAACGAAATAAGGAGCCGTTCTTTTGTGGCTTAGGCTAAAGGGACATTATCCCTGATCTGCGGCTTCCCTATGGAGTCCTCTTGCTTACGAAAGAACTGGTCCGACAAAAATGTCCGGCGAAGTGATATCATCATCTGTTGGCTTTCTTTTATTTAATCCTCTCACGAAGTTGCGTCCTCTCACTCCCCCCACCTTTTCTTCGCACATACAAAATTCAACCTCACAGTGCAGTCACTTCTATGTGACAAAAGCTCTGTTCGTGAATACTTAACTAATTACTCAAAACAACCCTAGATCTCCACTGTATTGGATAAAAGGCACAAGGTTGTAACTACCACTCTCTAAGCATCCACAATCCTCTTTGGAAGAGGGGGGGTGGGGGGAGGGGAAGAGGAAGTAAACTAGTTAATTACCAGTTTTCACGTAGCCTACCTCACCAGAATAATCGAATAGGTCAAACAATTTTGTCCGCCATTTCGTAAGTTTCAGAACATGAGTATGAAGAACATATAGCGATGGTGCCAGCTTGCACGTCATTTAGTAAGAGATATATGAGAACTTGCGCATTAACGAGGGGATCTCTTACCATCGTAAGAATAACATTAACTCTGCATGCTGGACGCCACCAAGGGTGCATTCAGTAAGCGATGCACTAAATGTAATTCTTACGATGGTAAGAGATCTCCTCGTTAATGTGCAAGCTCTCAATAGACGGACACATAGAAAGAGCCTGCTGGAAGTTCCCTGATGATGTTACCCTACGATCAACCTAGAACTGTAGGCTGTTTCTTCGTTGCACAGCTTACGCCAATTCTGTAACTGAGATGCTGACTGAACAGCGAAGATTTTCTTATGCCCGGATGATTGCAAAGCTCAAGAAAAGAAAAAGAAGGCTGCAATGTTGTTGACATTAGCCTGCTCTTTCAGAAACAACAACAACAACAATAACAACAGTGGGGCCAGTACAGAGATTTCGTCACCATTAATAATTCACGATTCATGGAAGTTCACTGAAAATACAGAAATCGATACCGAGGTTTAACTAATCTTCCAAACTTGTTATTATTTGATGCATTCGCTTCAGTTATCAAAGCTTGCAAATTCGGATGAATCACTCTGTTATTGACTCAAATACAGTTTTTTAAATTAAAGAAATGCACCTATCCTCTCCATATAAACCAGAACTTCTTTTTCCCTTTTCTAAACGATCAAACGCTCATTTACATTGTCTATACTCACGTGGCGTGACGATGAAGATCCAGCCCTAAGAAGTAATGGTATGACTAATCACGTCCGTTACTTTTCCACTTGAATTCACAAGCTTGGTTTGCATCAGGTTTTCAAGTGTGGTGAGAGGACAGGGAAATACGAGTAGAGGTATAGCTCTTGCAGAGAATGCGCATCGTCAAGGTTTATCAAATATTGAACACGCAGGAAAATATATTGAGCAGCGTTTGCTTGTAACAAGCGCGCTCAACACAATGCGCGCGACTGACATTCGTGAGTGCGAGGATGATCTACGGTGGGGGGTATCACCCACGGCGCGCGTAATGCCACCAGTTAATGGCACTCCGTGGAAATGTGCCAGATTGGACAATGGAGGGCCAGGATGGGGAGAACGTTGCGCATTCGAGTTTCCACGACTTTTCAGGCTAAACTACAAAGTTTTATTTGTTTGGTTGAGACGAGATCGAAACAGCTGGCGTCATTCGCTTTCTGTTTTAAAACCGCCACGTTTTCTGCAGTATGACACTATTTTGCAGAAAACATTTTTGTAGTCCAAGTGATGAAGGAGGTCGATATTCTCCCCGTTGTAATTAAATTTGAGTACTTATCTCTTGATGCTTAGCCAGTTCTAAAATAGGCTAATTCTTCTTTCATGAAACTGGTATTCTCATTTCTGAGCAATCTGCTAATGCGCATTAAAAATCGATCCGACCGACGCCTCAGATAGTCTAGGTGTTAAAAAACAAAAAGTTAGTATATAGGGATACCCTACTAGCCTACAAAAATCGGAAATTTGATTTAATTTATAATGCAGATAAAAGGAGTACTTGATCTTAGTATGTCCAAAAGCAGTTATATAAGACTTGTAAAGCAATGCTGTTATCTCCTCTATAATTCTGAGTAAGTACGTGCGCATGACAGTCTTCTCGTAGCTAGCTCTTAACTGTGTAAAATAAACCTGAAAATCGAGCCCGACCTCCTTATTATCCGAAGTCCTATTTTAACCTTACATTAAAATAATGTACAGTGTCATTTGATGAACTTCCCCACCATGCCGCTCCACCACCGCAACACAGCAGGCAGTGCACGAAAACGGAAACGTACACTAATGTAAAATCAAGATAGCAAGCTGAGCTAACTACCAAAAAAAGTTTTAACCAGTACTCAAGAGTACTCCCAGTGGAAATGGGATTACTAAGAGTTAATGGGTTTTCTGAATTTTTTTGAACTCGCTGAACTAGATGAAGCCAACGTCTCCGCCGTTTTGAAGAAATAAAAAAGATCATACGCGCAAAAATCTCAGTTTTACAGGAGACCTGAAAATACTTTCGCGTTGCACCTCACTTGTTAATGAATGGGATGCACCGTTGTCTATGTCAGAAACTATAAAAGATATGAGAGGATAACCCTGATGGCAAGATAAACAATATTAAAGGGAGAGGGGTATATTTTTGCTTCGCATTCTACTTTGTCAAAATGTTTAAACCGGTACATTTTTCTTCCACCCGATCATTTCTGAAAAAACAAAACAAAACTGCTGGAATGTCGAAACTTTCATCGGTGTATAGTATACTGCCATTTACTAGTGCTGGGTGACATCATAAAGCGAGAAAAGCTAGCAGACTATTAATGCGGACGTATGCGCATTGCGTCTGGACCAAACTTCTGCTAGCCTATCTCGCATTTGGAGGTCACGCAGTACGAGTAATGGCCGTGTGCACAAAGTCAAAAATCTCGACTGTCCAGTGGTGTTTTTTCAGTTACAGCTGAGCCAAAGGGAAAATATGGGCAGTTTAAATGAAAAATAATGTGGACTTATTTTAGACCATGGGGCAAACAACTTTAAGCTCTATCAGAAGTTCCCAAGAGGTGAATTTTACTTAATTTGGCTTAAACTGTCTTTGTCCCTATAATGGCAGTGCTCTTGTCACATCTCCTCTCAAAGGCATCAAACCAGTCACAAAGTACTGCCCAC
The DNA here is from genome assembly GCA_033807755.1 of Ellobium chinense. Taxonomy (NCBI): domain Eukaryota; kingdom Metazoa; phylum Mollusca; class Gastropoda; order Ellobiida; family Ellobiidae; genus Ellobium; species Ellobium chinense. The sequence continues at coordinate 607,207 of JAWQUT010000079.1, read as the reverse complement.
GCTGACAAATAATAACTCATGGTTTCAACAGCTAAAGCTTTTGAATGTCAACACTGATCATTTAATCAGCTCACTTAAACAGTTAATGAATCAAAACAGAAAACAGACGTTGCAATATCTTTGTTTATTCAATGTCTGCAACAAAGATGTTTCAACACAATTAGCACAGTATTATTCCATTCAAGACAGGAGTTGAATTGTCTAGCATTCATCAGTATCAAGCTGGGGTCTTCACAGACAAAATTTCACAATGGAGCCAGATGCACTCTCCTACATTGTAAGCAACATCATAATAAATAGTGAAGAGGAAGGGGGAAAGGGATCCCAATCTAGGTCACTGTCTGCATCATGCCACAATAAAATTCATCTTCTACCTTGCGCTCAATATGATAATCATATACATCTTAAAGAGCTGTTGTTGATTCGAATGACTATGACACACATGTTGATGTACTAGCAAGCATGCAAGGTTCCTTTCTGGCTTATGATATCACTGTCATCATAAAATTTATCACATATGATACATCAATTCAGGGTATGAAAAAGTGTCAGATGGAAGAACCCATACAATCACAGTTAACTGAAACAACTGTGTAGCATCCATAAACTAATCACACTATGCCACACTGGTCATTTAAAACATAAAATAATGTTACAGCTTACTTCAAGTGATAACTGTCAGCAACAACAACATAATTATATTAATACAAGTAATGATGCTAACTGAGAATTGCAGAATAACTGGAAAGGGTCGTATAAAAACAAAAACAGTGATGAGTAAGAAAAGGAAGAAGAAAAATAAGAAAAGACAAAGAGACTTTTCATGTACGTTTTGAACTGGTTCTGACATTATCTTGAATCTTCCTATCAAGTTCACTCATCTGACAAAATAACAGATAAAACCTTATCACCAATCTGTTGTCCTCCGGTTTACTCCAACTCTAACAAAGTGTCAGGGCATCTAGGTCAGATCATCACTGCAAGTGTCAAAGGTGACATTTAAGCACCAAATAAATCTTTCACATGCATGAAAGCACTGTGCACTGATGACCCAACAAGAAACAGAAGAAACATAAGAATCAGTATTCTGGATGGATAAGCTCTAAGTTTTATGATAGATTGGTCCTATCTAAGACAGAGGCATCAGTCTCATGACAACAGTGTGACAAGGAAGGATATTGCATGGAAAAAACAAGGATTTTCATTAAGATTCTTTGGATAAAGCTATGCCCTTCTGAGAAACTTCAACCATGAAAACAGGAGAAATGGAGGCTTTTTCACTTCTTTCTCTATCTCCCAAAGTACCCTAACATCAGTAAATAGTGAGGCTCATTCCGATTAACTGCAGTCCACTTCAAAATTACAATTTTCATTCACGCACAACAGTTTAAAAAAAAAAAAAAATTAAATTCTATATTCAGTTTACAGGTTGCTGGATAAATCCTGTTTTGAATATACAGGTTGCTGGATGGTTACAACTTCTTTTGGTCACACTGTACCTGTTCTCATGCTTTTGTGGACATATTGAGTGGTGTCAGGCTCAGTAATAAGGATAAAGTTGGACTGAATTTGGCAGCCCTGAGCACCCCACTGCCCAGATCTGTATGTATGACAGTGCACTGACAGAACATAATTGCTAATATATGAGCAAGCTATGCATCTCTAGGTAAAATAAGGCTGCTGCAACAATAAGAAGCATTAGCAGCATTCATTTCTCTTCAGAGATGGGAGTGCTGCTCATCAGGATTAAAAATACCAATTAGTAAATAACATATTATTTCCATTCCTTGTACCTTATAAGTTTAATTCTTACAGTACCAGGTTAATTATGGAGACTTATCGGTTTCTTTCTGCCATGTCAGCACTGATTTCAGGACTGTTTCACAACAACAGTTTCTATTTATATGGGTACTTTGGATCGCCTTTGTGTTGTAAACATGGTAAATGTGGTGATGCCATGAGGTAAATATTATGTGACCGATACTGAGAGATGGATGAAAGAAATATAAGCAAGTGGTGCTGGAAGAGTTGACGATATAGGACTGGTGTTTTAAGAGACTTTATATTACTATTTCCCCCACCCACCCTCCTCCCGGTCATCTTTAACTTGTTCACTTCTCATGTAAGAACAGACTTGCATTAACTTTAAAAGAAAGACCTAGAGTATTTATCCAATATTCTTCATCGCTTTTAACCAGGTATCCAGATTAAAGGGAGAACAAATGCAACACATGATCAAAAAATCATAATGCCATTAACAGCACCCAACAATCTGGATCCGACTTCTTTTCAGTCATATCAGTGACTTCGTAATTTTGCCAGCATGATTTCATTTTTACGGCACTCCTCCTTAAAGTCTTTCACAGTCTTGAAATAGAGTCGCTGTTTCTCTATCAAGTCCAGATGTTGGTCACCCAGCTGATCCCTCTTCATCTTCTCCTCTTGTCTCTTCTTCTCAGCCTGAACAAAAGAAAAACAGAATTACTTTCACATATCACTGCCTTGGTGCATTAACTTATATCTGTATCCACAATCCACTCAGCTTAATTGCTTTACAGATAACTTGCAACTGTTGCTTATTAATATTAGGAACATTTTCCCACCATAAAAGCCACAAGTAAATCAAAACTCCATATCACTGCAACCTTTTCCATGCTCCCACAAAGCTGAGGTTAGATGTGTTGTTTTTTTTCTGGTTAAAGGACTAATGGATCAAAGTGGTGATACAAGTGTTATGACCAGAGTAGTATGGTATAAACATATGAATTGTCACAACACTTATGTAAGAGTCCCTGTAGGCTTATATGTTATAATATGTTGTTCCTTCTCAGATCAACCTTTAGGGATCAGTCAGAATGAATATTCTGTAGGACATATAACACTGATTAGCTGCTGTGTGTCAAAGGAATAAGCCTCTACATTACTGTAAAGTGCACTCCATGATTTCAAGTCTGTTGATTATGTGATCTGAGTTCCTGAATAAAAATGAAAATGACAACAAGGGTATCGGGCCCTAAGCATTACAGTGTGCATGCACTTTTTTTTTAATTATGTGAAGACCTAAGTGTTAGGTTGTGAAGCCCTACTGTACATCTATTGTAAAGAAAATGTTGGCTAAATACAGCTCACAAGTATAAAATAGCACAAACAGTGGAATACTCACTTTAGCCTTGTTCTGTTTGACGCCCTCCACCATTTGCTCAAATTGTTTAAGGAATGCTTCTTTATTAGCAGGGGATGCCATGGCCCTGAGAAAGGGAGAGATGAATAAACATTAGGATGATGTTATTACATTTAGAACAATAGGTTTTAAACGAGCAATTACATAAACTTTTTCTTTCTTCACCCTACTCTTTCCCCATCCTTTGCAACTTTCTGATAAAACCTCCTGTCTAAATAAGAGCTGTGCAGGGACTGGATCCACCAAATCCATCTTTAAACTTGATGAAAACACCAAAGCGGCCACTCAGGCACCTGAACATCTGCCCAAATCTTGTTCACATAATACCAGAGGAACATAAAATCGGGCACTGTAAACATTTTAAAATCTGTCCTGTCATCTGAATATTTCCTGCAGATTTGAGGATTGGTACTATCTTATATGTGTCAAGAAAAGATAGCCTAATGTTTGTGTGCAGCAGTGTCATTATCGTGCTTTAAAGAACATGAAACTTGGTATGTGCCTTCCTTTTGTTCTGAAGACATTCCTATTAAGGGTTTTACATGTCACAATGGTCTCATTTGTATTTTTCTGCAAACAGTTTATTTCCCAAATGTCCATCTATGTGCACTACTTCCAATTCATTCGACCTCATAGGTAGCAATTGAAAAGTGAAACAAGTCCACTTTTCACTGGCTTACAAAAATAAAAGCCACATTTTCCTAAGTTATAAGCAACTAGGCCAGAGTGAAAACATGTTTCCAGCTAACATAGCATTAAAATTGTTATGATAATCTGCTCTGGCTATGCAAATGATATTTTTTCCTATGCGCAAAACATACTTAGGTTTTATCTAACTGAATATAGGCAGCAAGACACAACTGACTTAATGATCTGAGGATGGATCAAAGAGCAAGCAAACTGATAATCGAAAGAATGAGAGAAGTAGGGATGGAAGAAACAATGAAAAGCCTACAAGCAAAATGTATTAATTCATTTTAACGATAAGGATATAATATTCAATGAGGATGAGATGAGGATCAGTAAACAGATGGATAGTTACTTACTGCTGGAAGTTATCATGAATAGAGTTCAAAAGCTGAACCTGAGGAAGAAAGCATACAGATAATGCACTTCATTACCTTGTAGTCTAAATGTGTTAGTATAACTTCATTACAATGAAACAACTCTTGCTTAAAAGTTGATGCGTACAACTTTATTTTGGATATCTGAATTCAGCTTTAGTTGGCCTTGTGGAATAGGTGGTGAGTTCAGACAAGAAAAAAGGAGCAAATCTTTCAAGTAAAGAATCTATATGGTGGCTTATTGGATGTCCTCTTTTCTCAACTTTATTTCCCGACAAGTCATTTCATAGTCTGATGAATGCTACTGACACTTTTTGTCATCTCCATTGATATTTTAAAACCCGATAAGAGAATAGCTCAACCTGCACCATTTTTCCCAGTAATTCTTGCTTCGCACTTGGAATTTTGGCAGTAAACATGTTGAAGTGTGCATTACTTGCTTACTCCATACGTTATTAAGAACAATAAGTATAAGAACTCCAGACTACATGAAGGCAAAGATAAGCAACAATTGTAAACTAACAACTGATAAATGATAACAGTGAAAAGATGAATAATACTGACTTTCAGTGATGCTCCTGTCCCAAGCTGTCACTTGAAAATTGTTTTCAAGAGGTCTTCAGTGATCAGGATAAATTCAGAAGATTAATGATTTAATTCTAAGGACAGTCTACAAAAACACAGTCTTTTCAACAACAACAACAACAACAAAAATCACAGGAATTTACAAGTGATCAGGTGTTTTGAACTTACAGTATATGCACCATCCTACTCATTTATCTCGATACTGTCATTTCACCCTAATTTACTGAAATGCTATGTTACCTTCTAACTCATTAATGTCAACAGTTAACTCTTTAATGTCAGCAGCTCGAACAAAATTGCTTACCTCTTTATTCAAATAGGTCTTGGTATCATCCAAGGTGTTGTACAGTGTATAGAACTGCTTTGTTTCTGTGTGCTTTGAAGCAACTTGAATACACAGACAAGAAAAAGAAACAATTATAAGTAAACATGTCAAAAAGTGTGCTCACATTTAAGAATCAATTTATATTTACTGGGTCCGAATAAACAACCAAGACAGAGTCATAAGTGAGTGGCTTATGTAAGACCCGGTGGGTGTTGTTGCCATAAGGGGTCAAATCTAACATCTCTAATGGCATGGATAAAGGAAAATATTTGGCTTGCCAGCTGATAGGTGATTTAATTAAAGTGATGCTTTTTTTTTATCTTAACTAAAACATCATGTTCCAGAATTAGAAAATATCATCTGATCAGATATCTTCTACAGACAAAATTAGAACCAAATGTACCTTGATTGTACAGCTCCACAAATCGACGCTGGTACTGACTAAGCTCTGCTCTAGAAGGCACCTCATCAATCTTCCTTTGAAGTCCTGCAATTTCCCGATTTTTCTTGGCCTGCAAGTCAACACAGAAATAATATTAACTGATACTGATGCTTGTCTGCACAGCACAGTGAAATGCCTAAGCTTACCATCTATAAAGGAGTGCCCATGCCAACACAGACAAAATATTGATGACATAATGCAGTGTAAAAGACATCAACATGATAGGGTAGGTGACAGTGTTTTCATGGTGCACTGACGGTCATCAGTTTCGGAGATCTGCAATCTGGACAGTACAAATAAATCTGTCCCTGGGGGACTGACTTTACTTTCATTCCTTGCTTTTGAATATTACATCAATGTATGATATATACAGTACCACTCTATCAGTACAGAATATTCTGAATGAAGTGTTTAAATCTGTTGATCTTTAAAGATGTTGGGAGTTGGTCGGGGTGCACTATATGATGTGGTCTTGTGTAATTCCTTTACATGCTTTCAAGGCCAGCTGAATAACAATCTCTGGTGATCATTCACTTGACATGGAGCACACAAGTTCATGCCTATCATGGGTAGCAATTCGACTCTTTAGGCAAATCACCACATATATAAATGCAATGTTTACAAAGTCCAACTGTTTCTCATGACCACACTGGCCTTGTCTGACCATCATTGACAGTCTAGTGTTGTGAGGAACTTCATCATAACTTACCAGCAACAGCCTTATCTTGTGCAGCTTCTCCTTATCTGCATTGTACTGTTTGTCTATCAAGTTCACTCTCTCCTGAAACAAAAAACATTACATGGCAATCAGATTTCAGAAAAAAGAACATTAGGTAACATTTGAATGTGAGCCCAACTTCTTTCAGCTTTTCACGAGCTTTCAAAAATTTCACCTGTGAGATAAATTCTCATAATTTCACTTCTAAGCATCCTGCCTGCCCTCACAGTGAAGTTTTACACCACTAAAGCCACAATTCATCCACCCTATTGGGTTTGTGTCACTATTCTGCTACAGGTCCTGCAGGGTTTTCATAACTCTAGTTCAAAAGTGAGCAAACTGCTGCCCTGCTGTGGCTCAACAATTCATGCAGTTCTACTTCCAGTCATTAAACAGTGATATACCAAGCAGAGGATTAGGAAAGGGACACTTTTTACACTTATGCACATTTATAAGTAAACACATCTCCAAAGTTCACTGTACTTCCTTATCAAATACTTCCTTATCAAATAAATAGCTAACAATTGGGTACATTGAAAGAATCGCAGTGGAAACCAATAAATGCAATCAAGCACTGATGGATCTCAGATATGATACATTCATGCTGCTCCCACTTTCATTTGGTAGCTACCAACAAAGGTAGTTAACCTTCACCTAAGCAAAGTAAAACATCAAGCCAACCAGCAGAATGCTTGACCCTTAGGACCACCTGTCATCACAACTGATACAGATCACATACTACGCATCTTCAGGGCTCACATCCATGTTTATTTTCTTGGATATGACAGCTAAAGAAATCAGAAAGTGAGAGAAATAAATTGTCTATGGTGGGAAGGCAAAACTTACCTTGTCCTCTGAGTCAGCTTCGTCTCCTTCCTCCTTTAGTTTCTCTATATTCTCCTTCAGCCTGGCCATTTCCTCCTGGATTAATTGAAAAAGCAACATCAAGTTAACACTGAAACTAAAATAGACAAAATATAACAAAGTTACATTGTGTTAGCGAGTCTAAAAAAAACATAGTAAGAAATACACTTGAACACGTTTATCAAGAAAATATTTAATGCAAAGCTAAAAATGTTATGAAATATTCCCAGGGTCTGAACATTTTTTTAAATGTTTTATTACACTCATGAAATGGGACTAGTGTTAATATGAAAAAGCACACATACTAACTCCTTGACCACATCCTATCTCAGACTAATCCGTAGCTTCTCTTACTTGCAGTAAATCAGTGGCCCAACCCCCCCCCCCNCCCCCCCCCCCCCCCCCGCACACACACACACTAACACACATACACCCGAACAGATACTGATGAGAACTAAGCAATACTGAAAAACAATCTTAGTAGCAGCAAATACCTATACCATCCCTCACAGCAATACAGTGTTACAATACCTTGCAATGAGCTTTGAACTCCTGCTCCTGTTTCTTCAAGTTCTCATTCATGGCCACCAGTGATCTCAGTGTCTGGATGATGCTGTGAGGATTTGATTGACAATAATAACAGAGATGTCACCTGCCATAAAATTCTCTCAGTTCTCATACAGTTCTCTAATCACAAATTATATGATGTAAATGAAATAAAACTTGTACAAGTATAAATACATAATTGTCGAGACAGAACAAAAATATCCATGGTACAATAATGACAGAAACACGAAAAAAGAAAAAAAAAAAAATAAATGTCTTCACAAGCAGAAAATGGTGTTTTTCTATCCAAGCAATTTTTCGGACTGATGTTAAGTAGTTTTCTCTGAAAGACAGCACTGTCTTTTATAATTTCATGGTAGAGAGGGGAAGGTGGGGTGTATCAAAAATTCAGAAAGGATAGATTTTGCTCTGTTTGTAAGGTTTTAGAGGTTGAATATCACTGTTTTATAGAATGTGTGACATCTGATGAAAAAAGATCTACTGCCACACTGGGTGAAAAGAAAATCAAAGAACAGATAAATTTGTTAGACTGCTAAATTCAGAAAATCACCGAGAAATTACCGAGCTTACACAATTCTTTCATTCCCCTTAAATTTTTGCCATATTTTCTTTTCTTTCCTTGTTTCCCTTGGACAATGTTGTACTTTATTCATGGCATGTCAAATGTCTGGCCCTGGGCCTAAATTTGAAATAAACTTGAAACTTGTTTCATTTCAGAGAATTCTCTGCAGACTGACATTTCTGTAATTATAATTTGCCAATAAGGGATGCCAAGAAAACTGTTTCATTCCCACTGGCAAAAACTGTGACATTCAGCTTCATGTATGTCAACCTGGTATTGTGAAAGAACAATGCAAAAATGCAACAGTTATGACAGAGATAAAACAGTCATAAAAAACAACAGATGAAAAATGTGAAGTCCCTCTTCAAGGTGAAGAAAAAAATGAAAACCAATGACAACATCTTTTTTTTTTTTATGTCAGACCTAATCATTATATTTTCTTGGCTCAGTGGATTTGAAATATTCTATAATGCTGTCTTTCAATTACTTTTGATGCTGTATATGTAACCGGGTGGAAAGGCAATATAGTAGTATGGTATTCTTACTTTTATATTTAAGGGGGAGGAAGGTGAGCCTAGTCAGATAATTTTTCAGATGTTACATATTATTTTAAGGAAGTGTGTCACCAGGGATTTTACCAAATTACTATGAATGATCAATTTTGAGAAGATGGGCTGAAAAAAACCTACTCTATAAATTTTTGTCCCTGCCGGGGATCGAACCAGGGTCTCTCAGCTTGCAAGACAGAGCGTGTTACCACTACACTACAGGGACGCTAACTTCACAGCAATTTAATTCTTAAATACCTACTGCCTGAATCCGTCCCTAACTTCCACGTGCGAGCCTAGTGTTCACCCGTGACCCTAACACACTTCCCGACTGCTCACATATAATTAATATTTTCTATTATTCTAAAACTGACTGATACCTTGAATGTTGTATCAAAACACGACATTTGAAAAGTAAGAGTGGGCAGAGAGTGTGCATTTCCTCATTCATTGGGTTTATTTAATGTGGTCTAAGTGGTAGCTTCATTGGAATACCGAGTCTGCATACAATCACCAATAGGTATCAGCTGTGTCATGGACAGTGTGAAAAGATACTGAAGTCAAAAACCAAGTTCAAGATTTTCAGTGTAGACCAGTCATGATGTGAAATGTCCAGTTCTAAGGGCATAGTAAAGCTTGATTATGTCTATTCCTAGTAAAGACAGCAACTCTGAGCCATGAACTGCCAATGTGGTGACTGTCATCAAGAGTCATATCCCTTGATTCACTGATCAGCCAATTTTTTTTGTTCACTCCCACACAATTTATTTTGATTAATACAGTCCATTTCTGTCCAAGTAAGTTTAAATCATTGGTTTGATGACGCTATGCAATTACTAATGTTCCAGCTGGCTCTGTCCCTATATGCTGTGATTCCCTATGCTGTGGGATTTGATATATACTGTTAGATGTATGACCTCCAAAGTTTTACCCCTAACTGTCACTTACGTCTGATTCTCCCCTTGCTCTATCTCTGTCAGTCTCTCCATCTCACTGTCAATGCTGGCACTCTGCTGTTTCACTTCCTCCAGTTTCTGCTGTGTCTCAACATAAGCCTTATGAAGCTCATTGTGCTTGGTTTTCAGCTGGAATGAGAAGGGAATGGTGACTTATGAAGTAGTCTTGACTCAAAACACACAAAAGATGCAAATAAAAAATTTAAGTGTTTGGCAACACGTTAAAGAGACTGAAGGAAGCATTCTCTATAGAAGGCTGATCCATTCAACACAGTTACTACTGGATACTTGGAATTGCTGCCTTAAATGAAGGCAGCAGTGATGTCTTCCCACTCATGATAATGAAAAATCTTTAGTCTTGCAGCTAATCATAATGAGGCTAATGTTGTTCATCTAGGAACTGAGATATTGAACTCTGGGGATGACAAGAGACTATCCAGTACTGAATTTTTGTTTTTTGCAGACACTTAGAGTAAATTATTATTTTATCAGTACTACTGATTTTAAGGATAATGATAACCACATATAGGTATATTTCAGTAAAGCAGAATAGATGAATTGTATAGTATATTATTGTATATATTCACTAATTTCCTGAAGTTTTTTTTTTCTTTTTATTGCATGAGATGACTCAGTGCCTCTTCTGTACCAACTGTCTGCTAGCTTTTCTCACATTATGGTGTCATGCTGCAAGAGTAATGGCAGTGTACAGCAGTTGAGAATCCAATATTTCAGTTGTCTTTTCCTAGAAATGACCAGGGGGGAGAAAAATGTACGCAGCTGAAAGTTTCTACAAAAATAATGTGGGTTATGTAGGTTGTGAGGCAAATATCTATGCCTGTCTCTTTGAACAAACAACCCACCTCCTCAAGCTTATTTTGCTGCTGCTCAATCTGCTTCTTAAGGGCTGCGGTCAGTCTCTTGTGCTGTTGTGCTCCTCCCTGCTTCTCCTGCTTTTCCATTTGTCCCATCGCTGCTTGCTGAAAATATGCAGAATGAAACAACTTTATTTAAGGGCAGAAACACAGGAACTAGCTTTCCAATGTCATGCTATGACAAGGTGTGAGTAAAACCACGTTCTAAGTCACACTTTTGATGACTCATATCATTGTCTCCATGATTCTACCTTACAATGTCAATTTTGAAATCTTCTGTTCAGGCTCTTCTTCATCCCCTCAAAAAATATTAGACCCAAATTTAATTTGCAACAATGGAAAACTGATCAAAACAGTTTAGGCCTCAAACCTCCTAATACATCATGCCATGGAATGTACATGATCAAATCTAATTCTTTAGCAGGTTATATTGTGCATGAAAGACCTGCAGTCTTGGGAGGTTTTACAGGGATGGAAAAGCTGAGTTGAGTCCAAATTACAGGTACCATACACTCAAAATTTTCTCCCGTGTATATTTGTGCTCTTAGACATATATGCAAGATAATGTTTCTCTGATAGTTATGATTTGAATATTCTTTAGATGGTTTAATTGTGAGCATTTCTCCAGCAAGCAAAACTCCTTCTTTCAGGTCTGAAGGAGGATTGGGCTTCTTTCTTTCTCCTTCAACTTATCCAAAATTGACTTCACGAACTCTTATCATGTGGACAACAATATACAAATGCATTTGAGATCTGACCCAAATATCTATTACATGTAATATAAAATCTAATATATTTCTATTGCTTCAATATCTACAAGGGAAAGGCATGGCATAGAGCAACATCTATCAATACCTCATTACACTAATGTTTCATTCTGTGAATCGCCACAAAAATATAATTCTACTGCATGTCAGTATCTCAAATCCTCTGCATCACCCACAAGAAAAAACAACACAGCTATCAGAAACAGGAGGATAAACAGCGTTCATCCAGCAGAGGATAATTTTGTATTTCATACATTTTTCAAAATCAAGATCACAGCTATGCAAAAGTGTAAGTTATCATTGATAATTCCCAAATCTGAATTTATCACACTCCTTTCCTACCCTTTACACAATACATACAATTGCAAGAGACAGGTTCTTGAAAGTCACAAATAAATGTTTAAATGAAGGGTTTCATGGCAAAACGCATTATCCACCAATATGAATTTTTAGCTTAATCTACATACTTCATGTAGCAGTAGGAGTATTTAGTATACATGTATATTTCCATTCCATAGAAGGACATTTGATCTACATTATTTAAGACTTAAATTTCGCCTGTCCAATAAAAATATGCTTTGAATATGGTCTGTTTTGCCACAACCCCCGAATGGTGTATAATGCGTTTTGCCATGAACCCCTTCAAATCTCAATCAGCCACCCACCTATGACCCATCAATTCTTAATGTCATAAAGGCACTACAAAATGGCAGAGGTATTGTACGTAATTTGCAAGAACTTTCTAAAGGTGTGGTTATTTTGTATCTTGTAGACCTCTAATAGATGGCTTCCCTGATTATGACATTAAAGAGTAAGTTTGTTGAGGACTTTGCACTGATTTAGGCATTGTCTTTATTTGGTATCCTATTCATAAGAGTAATCATAAATTTATCTCCTTCAGGAATCCTAGAAAGTAAATAGAGATGTATGTTCAATTTCGATTTTATGAGATCCATGTCAACATGCACAATGAGGCTGTTGGGTCAAATGGTTACAGCATTGGACTCAACTGGTCATGGTTTAGTCTATACCAAGGTCCTACCGTAAACATCATGGAAAAGATTTTCATTGACATTGTCTTCTCTGCAAATGGTAATATAATTATTGACAGAGAAAGCTATTTGTTGTATACTAGTACTCAATAAATGTTAAGTGGCAGCAGCATTGTAAAAGTTCACCCCAGAATTGCTTAAGTTATTGAGTGACCTGGTCTGCTCAGAATATAAAAATTTAAAGTTGAAAAAGCTGCCTTTGGGCTGGTTACAAGATCTGCAAATCATATTCTTATCTTGATGAGTAAAAGGACAGTCTTACTTTCTGTGCATACTCTGATGCCATCTGCTGAATTTCCTGTGACTTCATGCCTACAATTGACCCCACTGCACTGGCTGTAACTTTACCCTGAAAATGTTAGAAAAGTACATACATGCAAACATAGCACACTCACATACACATGCTTTGAGCTCTGAAAACCAAATGACACCATACATGCTGTTGGGCAATGGGAGAATCAAACTACACAAACATAAATTTGTCAATGTCAGCAAGAAATCTTGATAATTTATCTGCATTGGTTTTCCAATATTTTCCAACACTGTTCTGCCAGTGGAAGGCAAATTGTAAACTTACCAACACTTCATTAATGACAAAGTTTACTTGAAGGATTTTCCGAGAGTCATAGAAAGCCATGCGACAGCATATCCTCATGCACAGTAAAATGTCTTGAAAGATGATAGAACTACATTTAAAATTCACATCACTGCAGAAGCTACTTCTGTCAACTCTCTTGCTGATGCAGTTGGCAATTATGTAAGTCTAGTAAAAGCATGAAAAACAGACAGACAGAAGCCAATACAAACTCATGCCACTGAACATTAACAAACCTTTGGTAGCAAAACAGCCAAATGAAAGACTGAAAAGCTCCAACTTCTCCAAACTGTTTCTTTGAATTCCCTCTTAAGGTTATTTATGTTCATCCTCTATTCTAACATGGTTTAGTACAGTTTATTCATTTGATATACAAACACATCACAAAAAACAAATTCTGACTCCAAGAAAAGAAGAACACACAACAAAATTCTGACGAATAAACAAAGACACCTAAAATTTCTAAGTCAGGACAGCCTAGCTGACCTCAATACATAAGTCATATCTTGCAACATGCAAGAAAGTACAACATTTCCCCAAACGTACTGAGTGAAAATGTAAATTCCTTTCCATTTTCTCCATTTATTTTCTATATCAATAATTCTATCAACATGGATCTGACATAAATTTATGGATACTTGGGTAATTAACCATCTTAACTTTTTGAGACTATGTCCAGATTCATAATCTGCATCTCTGGATGAGATACATTCAAAACTTTCTTTCTCTTTAAGTTTATCTTCAACTGTAATTAAGACAGAAGTAAACAGTCATTTTAATCTATAAACTTTGCTATCTAAAAGTAACTAGACATAAGAAAGCAAATCTCAAACGAATGTATCTCTATGGACATAACCTTGAACAAAAAATATTCATATCTAACTCCTGCACATGTGCTGCACAGCTCCCGCATCTCTGAAAGACATCAGACAAATGTGTCAGGTGTAGTCTCAATGAGTTAAGCACTGGTACTGGAGCAGCAGTTAGTAAATCTGGATAAGATATTTGTCATCCTTATTTTCTGTCATGTCTAATATACCTGCAAACAGCACCACAATATGTGATCACTTACCTCCTGTGATCCCATAGCTGACATGCCACTCATCAGTGCCTTGATGCGCTGGATAAAGTGTCAGAAAAAAAAAATTTGTTTTCAATAAAAACAAAAACAAATTACAGAAATGAAAAACTGCACCTCGAACAGTTCAGAGAGATCTTCATTTGAACACATCTATTACAACAAGATTTACTGCTGAATGAACCATATTGTGAAATGTTTGCAAAGTGACAGTGTTTTCTTACATACTTCATTATATGTATTACAAGATAACATCACCATTAATCTGAAAAAAAAACCCACCTATTTCGAAGCACCTCTAAATCTCCTACTACCAAAATCTTTTGATTAAACCACAGTCTCCACACAAGCAACCCCCACCACTGACTTAGTTATCTCAAGACTAAACATTATTAAACCATCGCAGTGTTAGTATGTTTGTGGCATATGATCTTGGTTGCAATGTTGTGAACTAGCCTGAGGCAGGCAACCCCTCTTTTTCTTATCATGGATAATCCGAAATTAAGTTATTATGAAAGGATTTTGTGGGTATCAGTAATTTAGAAATACGTTTGTTTGTGCGTGTTTTGTCCCATCTCTATATATTCTACACCAACAACTGCTAAAACACTAAAAATTACAACACTCTTCTGTACAATACAAAGCTAACAATCTCAAAGGGGACCCTACATACTGAAGACTTTGTAAACATTTCATACTTAAGCAAAGCAGGATTTGAAAGATCTGGGTAGAGAAAGAAAGGAAGGTAAAAAATGACAGGAGAAGGGAGGCAAAGAGGAAGATTTACAGGTTACTGAACATTTCCATGTGACCGATGAGAGGAAAGGAGGACAGAGTTTTCTTTCCAAGCTCCATTTCAGCTTTCAACAGCCCTATTTCTAGCAAGGCACCTGTATCTCGAAACACTACACCACCTACACAACGAGAGTGTCGGGCAGCATCAGTACATCACATCATGTTATTGCCTTGCTGGGTTACCTACTGACTGTTACTTTAATATCAGTCAAGCAAATCTGTCACTCGCTTTTTTCAGTTGGGTAGGGTGTGTTGATGTAACAGAATCGTCACATCATGCATAGATAACAGTAGTTAGAATGACTATGTCTTGCTGTCACCATAGAAGACTTAAGTGCAGAATTTCAGCAGGCAGTGTACATCCCTTTACTAGACAACACATCATCTGATAAAAAGGATGACCATTACCTCTTCCTCAGCTCTGGCATCATCCTCCTCCTGTGTATCCTTGGCCAGGCCTGCAGCAATAGCTTTCTTTTTGACAGCTTTCTCACTGTCCTGAAGTACACAGGCCAAAAAATTCAATATAATTAATATTTGATCTTAGTGAACTATTTCCATTTCAGAAACAACACGCAATTGACCTAATATATTGGCACTGCAAAACATGCTTCCTGGTAGGTGATCTAATCAATAAGCATTGTGAAACATGTTCCCTGTTGCGTGAAATGATCTACTGACATTGTAAAACATGTTTTCCTCATGCTCCCCACAAGCTGAGCTAATTTATTGGCAATATAAAACATGATCCCTTCAGGGTGATGCAATATCATTGGCATTGTAAAACATGTCCCCTGCAGAGTGACTCAATTTCTAACGGCAATTTAGAATTTGTTTCCCAAAGATGGCCTGATCTTTCAGTCTTTTCTCTTAATCTTATGAGTTGGTGGTGACATTCCTCATTTGTCATAAATTTGGGCAGGGTATTTTTCATTTTGAGGGGGGTTTAAGATTTTCCTCCGATTCATTTCAGTTTCTGGGCAAAGAATAAAGGGGGGATTGGCGCATGTTCAATGAATTTTGAGGGGGGGTTTGAAACTTAAGGGCCAAAATGCAAAACTACCACTGATTGCTCAAAGCCTGGTCTGCATCCAGCCAAAGAAGTACAAGTAACCCATCGGAAGTATTTGACCGCCGTGCATATAATGAATGCTGGAGGCGCAATATGAGACAAGTAACAGATTGCATGGGACTTTGTTACATCTCTGCCTTCCAATATAATGGTTGCATAATACGGCTACATGATACCTTGAGAATTTTTATGATTCCCATTTTCTTTAAAGTCACCAGAATGTACACATATACTTGCAAGAAAATAAAGCCTCAGCCCTTTTACTTGAAGAATTTTGTGTAAAATGCACTATTCATGAGAGGAAAATTATAATTCACATTCTGCATTCTAAGCAATTTCATGTATGAATAAAGGCCCCAGAAATACTGATTATTACAAAGTATCTGCTATGTCAGGCTATCCAAGAGCTTACCTTTTCTTCTTTATCTGCACGACTGACACCATATTGCCTGTGTGATACAGAATGCAAAAGTTATTAAACAATAAGGTCATTGTACGGAGGAGAAAGTGATGTAAGTTACTTTGATACAAGAAGTTAAGTTTGTACTTTGTCATATTTATTCCTCTTTGATTCAAGACATAAACATGACAAACTGTACAGAAGTAAGTAAAATACATGTGCATGCTTTTGCAAACACAAACTGATATCAAGTGACATTTTCCACACTACTCTTCTTTTACAGCAGTGAGGATGTCAACAACCTGAGTCAACATCATACACAGTTTCATTCTAAGTGTCATCTACGTGGGTCTAGCTTTTCAACAATCAGCTAGAGAAAAACTGGGGAACTTGGAAAAGTCCAGGTAATTTCCAGGGACTAAGCTACTTCTGCTGATAAAAATGTGATCACTGTGGACAATTCCTTTTGGAAGAAAGGCTGCCTGAATACGTGAGTCCAGTTGTGCTATATGATTTACAATTCTATAGGCAATATCATAACACAATGCAGCATTTGTAAAAATAGCGTTTGAGATTAAAAGTCATGTCAGCATCTCGCTTTCTACCTCTACCTGCTTAACCATCGTAGCCTGCCCATTCTCACAATGTACCAAACTTTCAATATGATGCTTAATCTCTATGAGTTTAAGCCACTCCCACTCAAGCTAACAAAGGATAGCCATTTTCATTTCCCCACAAGACCAGAGGTTACTACAGCATTTGCCTTTCAACTGAAGCCAACAGTAGAGCTATTGAAATGATACTCTTATTGGATGATGCCATTAAATCTTCTCTACATCGATAGTTCGATGAAATCTCATAGGGAAACATTTCTTTCATGTTTTTAATTGTTTCCAACAGTGTCAACCAGGCACAACAAGTCTCAGCATACATCAGTTACAGAGCAAAAATCAGAAGGTGCACATTACTAATGTAATTTTACTGCTGTCTGTGGAAATGGATGCGACACTGGATTAGTGTGAAATTCACATAAATACCATATGCCAATGAGAGGAACACTGCACTAAAATAAAAAAGAAGGTTAGGTGCACACTACCATTAAATCTATCACAGTCCAAAGCATTCCCTATGATGTTTGTACTCTTACTTTCCATATTCCAGTAAGGTGGACTGCACTCTGGTCTCCTCATCCTTCAGCTTATCAGCATCATGTCGGCGGTAACGTCTCTGTGGCCTGTATACATCCTGGCGGAGTGTATTTATATTGCACATTATTTTTACTAGTTACCAACACAGCACTGCCCACCTCTGACCAGTGCAAAATGTAAGGTAAAGACTAAGTATGAAGTCTTAGCACACTCAACAAAAATTATGACAGCGCAAATTCAAAATAGATCTAGGCCTTCAAAGCCCACTCCCTAGAGCTCTTGTTTTTGCCACACCAACCCCCCTCCTCTCCACCCAATTCCATGCTCTATTTTCAGTCTGAAAAAAACAAAAACAAAAACTGCAGGGCAGTTTCAACAACCAGATTCCTAAAGTAATATCAAAGAGTGTGAATACTGGCTGCATGTGCAGTCTTCAACCCATATACACAACTGAGGCTTTCTTGACCTCTAGCATAAATATATGGCAGTAACACTGTGGGTCAGCAGTCATAGGTTAGAAGCAGTCAAAAGCCAGTCATGTAGACTGGATTTATATTCTGTAATTAAGGATGATAAATCAAAGACAGAACAGATACAAATAAGAATCCAGTACCATATATGTTCAGTCCATCAGAGAATTTTTGGCAAATGTTCTTATTTTTAGACGGTTCGACAGCCATAATATGTGTTTCAATAAAAAGGCTGATTCATATTATATTATCATGAGAGTCACAAAATATTACCATATGTCATTAATGTCAATAAGAAGCATATGTTTCATGTAAAAAAATCAAACTTCTGAATACAGATAACTGTGACCAGTTCTGAAACTTGTAAGGACAAACATTTGCATCAAGCTACCAGTTACCTGCAAGTCAGTTTCTTGAAATTCATTCTGGGTGAATGCAAGAAAGACACAACTGGTAGCTCTACATCAATCTTTTTGAGTACATGTTTTATCATAGTAAAGGAAAGATAACATGAACAAAAAAGTTTAGGAAATGTGGAACTATTTCCATCTCTTCAAATTACTGTGAGGGTTCAACATTCAGTATTCAGCAGAAAACCTACAAACTCTGCCACTATCTTTGTTCTTTCTCTCTGTTAGATATGTGCATTCAAACAGTTCTAACTATATAATTTCAGGCATTCCAAAACCAATAGTTACATCACAACTGCTTCACACATACCTTGACATTTGAGACTGTGTCTATTGCTTTCTCTTTTACAGCTTCAAATGCTTCATCCTGGAAAACAAAAGAACCAAAAAATAGGTGGACATATATGATGTAGCTTCATCTTCTAATTGATGTTAATTTACTTGAAATATTTAAGAGAATGAGGCAAGAAACATAACAATAAAGACTATTTCAGCTGTTTCTGGGAAAAGGTGACAAGGTATTCATGTAGGCCTGTTGCTCTGTTGCTGTAGATCATTCTGCAAACAACGTACACAGTATGATTTTATGGCCTTATGGCCACTGAAGTAATGTTTTTGCCAGACCGCACCATTCACCCTTCAAATTTCAAAGTCCCCTCAAAAAGCACTGAATGTGCATCGATCTTTCTTTATTTCCTGTACAGAAACTGAAAAGAATTTGAGCAACATCTAAAACCTCTCTCAAAAGTTACAAATGCTCTGCCAAACTTTATGACAAGGGAGTAGTGTCACCCCCAACTGATATGACCTGGAAAAAAAAAACACTGCTGAAACAATATGGCTGTATTTTATGAAACTGCATGTGGAGATGCCATCCCTTTTAGTTGTAAATCATCAATTTTTGTTATGTATCACAACTGCAGTCATCATCATCATCATCACTGTAAAGTGCAAAATGCAGCAAAAGCTGTTATTCTTGCCAGCTCTGAATTTCTTCCCTATCCCATTCTTCTCCTCTCTTCTCCCTAATCTTCTTTACTCCTCCTTTCAGTATTCATGATCATGACTCACTTTTCAACATACAGCAAAATAGGGCAGAAAGGGGTGTGTATGTAGTAAAACATCATCATGCCCTTGACTGAAATTGATACTTCATTATCTCAAAGTACAGTGAATGAACTGCTTCAACCCAGACAAGTTATCAAGGCGTACACAAGCACCCTAACACACTGCAGACATAACACAGCCAACCCATTCTGATAGAAGATAACAAAGAGTATCTTGCTGTATATTTAGACACTGGTGTTGTGATCACATGACTTGAAATCACTTCCTGTTCAAACTGAGAGTGAAGAAGGTCATAAGGGTCTGATGACATCATGAGGCCAAGG
The DNA here is from genome assembly GCA_033807755.1 of Ellobium chinense. Lineage (NCBI taxonomy): Eukaryota > Metazoa > Mollusca > Gastropoda > Ellobiida > Ellobiidae > Ellobium > Ellobium chinense. The sequence goes on along the minus strand of JAWQUT010000079.1, from coordinate 587,342 downwards.
TGACCCACTGAGCTGACCAAATTTATAGTGGGGTGATATGGGAAAACACATCATTCACAGAGCCAAGCCTTAGTAGAGGATGGGTATTGATAAGAGGAGTCAGCAATACAATTTATGAGGTGACATGAGGAAATAAACATATATTTATATATTCTTAGATATTATAGATAAGCTTCAAATTGGCAACACCATCATGCAACTGAAATGAATACTTTTACCACAGATATTTCTGTACACAGTGTGTTGTTCTAAAATGTGTCACTGAATTATTATTCTGTGTAAACAGGCTACTAATAACATAACATCATGTTAATATGACCCTGAACAAGATGACATTGAAAATTATGTCAGTCAAAAAGCTACAAGTCACCTTGAAGCTATCTGGGGCTATGCCAGAGCTTGACTCATTTTTTTTTCACAACAAGATAACTAGCTTAATTTTTGATCTATAAGCCCATTATCAATAATCAAATGTGTAATTTTATAGAGCTGCTTTTTGATCATCTACCAGCCTCAGTCTGGCAGCAGTAACACCTACAGCAAAAAGAACAGACCACCATATTATGGCCGAGGGCAGGAAACTGTGGTTCTGGACTTATCTACACAGAACTGGTGTTAGAGAGCTTGCCCCCTGCGCCTGGGGAGCCGATAGACAAACCCCAGACCATCCCTCCTACATTAGGCATGGGCTGGGGATCTAGCCCAACACACCACCACTGTTTAAATAAACAGTGAAAGACCAACGATGACCACCAGCACATGGTCCCATATATACATTCCAAATTGGACTAAATTTCTACATGGTCAACAAAAATGCTGGAGAGGAACATCATCTAGTGTGCTACAGTTAAAGTTAATCTCTAATATCAGCAGGAATGTGGTGTTTAATTATCATTCTGAATCTAAATTCTCTTACTTTACATATACTCATATTTTGGCAAAACTCCATTTACCATCTGGTGCACTGTTCTTGGCTATATCTGATGGCTATGATTTGATAATATCAGTGATGAAGTCTGTGGTGATGATGATGGTACAAATGGTGATGATGGGTGACACTTCTGGCACATAACAGCATAACTTTAAAAAAGAAATTTGGCTGAAATTACTATTGGAATGATGCAAATCTGAGACTCACCTCTGGCATCTTATGGTGTTTACTAAACTGAGAGATGGAGAAGGAGCGAATGTAATCGCCCATTTCTTCCCTGGTCTCTATAGCTCTTCTCACAAGCCACTGCGGAGTTGAAAAATATATTTTACTTATTGCAAAACATATAAGTAAATTTAAACAATAGGCTGATTTGAGAAACAGGGTAGTGTGCTGAAGAAACAACACTAAACTGAAGGCTAAGAAATAGACAAGGACAACCCACTATGTTTACAGATTATCTATGAGCACTGGAAAGAAACAGCAACAATCCTAACAAAAATGGCAGGATTGTGGGGAAATTACACATATCACAGCATCAGCTATTCAACAGATAAAGCATGAGCTGGAGAAAAGAACAAAAGAACCCCTCACTTTAAAAAAAATAAACCCAGTAACTGTAATGTTACAATACATTGTAAGGAAAATTGAAGGTCCTGTCCTTTGCACAAATCACTTATGAAAATACTTTTATACACCTTCATGTTGAAAATAACTATGGTTCTCCCTAGATATAACATAAAATTTTTATATAATGAATTTCTTTTAATAAATATTCACCGTTTCGTGTCTAGGCACTCTTTCAAGACTGACAATTAAAATAAAAGATATGCAAAGAGTTATGTGATACTGCCTGAAAAACAGAATGTTATGTCATGCTCCACACGTTACATGGCATGAGATTTTCAGGATGAGAAGTTGTTCTGTATATTGGCAAAGATTGGCTCACTCCATTAAATCTGTTAGTTGCCTAAATGCAACTCTCTTTAATCACAACATTTTTCTTTGCATGACAGAATTCTGAATTCTTCATGCTCACAAAAAGTTGGCATTAAGTGCACTTGACTGTTCCACAGGGAAAGGAAAAAACTGTCCCTTCCAAGTTTCATTTATTTCCTTAATAGAGCATTTTTGTGGCACAATATTGTGTTTTCCTTCATACATTTCACATCAAGCATTAAAAAATTTTGTTGTCTGCTGCTGATATACAGTGGATTCCTCTGAACTGCATCTTCCATTTCAAGCTAATATGTCTCAGAAAATCGAGTACTGTATTTTTTAAATAGAAGTTTCTGGATAATGACAACTCATCTGCGCAGCAGAGGAATTGTGATTGGTCAACTATTTCACAAATACTGGTAATACCTTCTTTAATAGTTCATTGTCTATTAAGTATTAAGCATTCATATAGAAAGAGCATAACACTCTAGAATCAGCAGATTTCCGTAGCAAATTTACTACATACTTGCACCACTGGAAAGATGTGAATGAAGTCCAAACCCTGGATTTGATGAGGTTCAATGCGATGAGGGCATTTCATCCGTGGAAGAACAGCAACAATAGATTCTGTTAGAGCACTGTAAATACAGGGAAACATGATAATACAGACACTTTTCAAACTATTACGTGGTAGACATCCATACATAATAAATTTCTTTTAAAAAATAATAGGCATTTTGTGTCTAGACACTTTTTCAAGACTGACAATTAAAATAACATACCAAGAGTTATGTGATACTGCATACACATCTTGAACACAATGAGCCTCACAGACACCATATCATCACACTCATTCTATATATGCCTAAGTCATCGGCTGAGGTTTTCACAAATTAAAGCATTCTCACCATGATGCCACAAGCAAAATAATGAGGCAGATGTGGTTTGGCTGTAAAACTGGAATATAATATTCAGTCAGAACTCTACATTTTATTTAATACGAAAAATAGATAAATGGAACTTATATAAACAACTCAGATCATCACCAAAAAAATTACTTTCGCAAAAGTGGAATGAGCACGACAATATTTTTTATGGTTGTTTGAAGGTAAGGTGCATATGGAAATCTTTCAATATATGTTGGTACCAAGTAAGAAATAATGGGTGGTTGTCAGGATTGCATTGTATACCAGTAATTAGTTTGCTTGAAAAGAACTGAAGATCGATAACAGAAAACTGAACTTGAAATGTAATCAAACTTGACATCAATGAAGTGGAAGATCTCTAAGTTGTCACAAGGTGAACACCTATAACATCAACAAATGATTTTTTTTGCATCAGTTACAGTTTATCATAACTTTTCATTCATATTAAATCGTGTCCTGACGGCAGCGCTGGTGAGAGAAATCAATATATGATAACTTTATCATCCATTAAGAAGCTGTCAAGAGGATGCAGTTTGTCATTACAAGGAACTTACATCTTCTGGCCGATGGTAGAGTTTTCTTGAAACAGTAAGTCAACATCCACATCAAAGTTGCAAGTTGTGATGCACCAAGTCATGCCTCCGACAACCTGAGAAACACACAAGGTACCATCAGCTCAAAAGTTTAACATACTCACCCAACCTATTCAGTCTACCACAGCCTGAGAGCAGCAACAGCATCTGTGACTTTCAGACATAAGAAAAACTCCAATCTGAGAAACTTTTATAGATCGGTCTCAGAGGTTAAAAAGACAAGTGGCATTAGACAGTAGCATCCAGTTCAACATTCAGTGCGTGACCTAGTAAAAGGTGGTTACCATCTTGCTACCTAAGCTGCCATCCTTGATGGTAATAGCATTTTACCAATTTATCACGCACATCTGCTGGTTCAGAAACTCCACGTGAATTGGTACAAACACTGTATTGGCCTAAATTGCAGATTAGTGTTTTACAGATCCATTGCGAGCATTACAGAGATTAACCCCTTCGTATTTCAGTTTTTTTCCAAGTTTTGCATTCTTTCATCCAGTAAGCCAGGAAAACGTTTTCACAAATTTCTTAATTGGCATTATGATTTTGTAAATATCATCACAAATTATATTAACTTATCAAAAAAAATTCAGGTGTTGTATATATCAATGTGAAGGGAAATGGAGAGGCTATAATCTCGGCAAAGAAACAATGACATTACCTCGCAACTCACTGAAAGAGTGTACTGAAAAGAAGTGCAAAAATCATTTCCTAAATCTCCTAAATTAAGAGCCAATCTCTGTTTGTACATTTTCAGTTTCAGAGATTTCAAATTTTTCAGCAATTTCGTACTTTCATTGCATGTAAAGTCACAACAGATGCATTAAGGGCCTAGGGAACAGCGAAGTCAGCTGATTTTATTTCAAACATGGTACATCAGGATGGCTTTTGGCACTGAATTTGTGACATACCACATATGTCATGTATCATGAGGGGTTAATAAGAATATCATATCTATGAAAATGTTTCTGCCGATGAGAGGAATAATCAGGAAATATGTACAGATGCATGCAATTGCAGTGCTTGACAAGAGCAAAGACAAGATATCATTGACAATGCACTGTCTGACATCACCAGATGAGCCTAAATCGGCAGCATGGACTTTCTATTAAATGTTGACACTTGGATGTCCATCATAGAAATTTAGGATCAAAAATGCTTAATTTTCATCTAAAAGACAGTATATAAAATTATAAATATATGATGAAATCAGCAGTAATTAATGCAAATAAAAATGTAACTTACTAATGAAACATAAACACTTCAAAACACACATGAACACATACTTTATCAAATGGAGAGAGACCTTTGATGCGAGCCCTGAAGTATCCAGCTGCCAGAAGCAAGTCAATGGTTTGCTGTAGTTTGACATTTTGCTCCTCATCCTCTCTAATCTCAACCTGCAGATAAAATAATATTATACCTCGCTTTGAAGAAACTTATGAAATCTTTGGACCCTGAGTCTTTGCACATTATAATGCACATGCTCACGGTAGGAACAAAATCTATATAAAATATATGTTTAGTGCATGCACCCTCCATTTCATTCTTAAAGTTAAAGCTACTGATTAAGGTCCATGAGAGGAAATGTGTCTTGACGCTCATGCTAAATATGGGACATTCACAAGGAAATGACTGTTGTCCATGCAACTTATTTTGCAACAACATTTCAAGGTCTACCTCAATGAGCTCCATTACTTTTAAGAAATGCCCTTTGCTGTCAACCAGCAGGAACAGTGGATCATCTTCTCTCTTGCACAGATACTCATCATAAAGCAAGTTATAATTATCAACAGAGTTTCTGCCGAGGAGAGGAATAATCAGGAAATATGTACAGATGCGTGCAATCACAGTGCATGCAACACATGCAATCTTCAGCTGCATGACAGGAGTAAAAATTGACATCATTGACATTATGCACTGTCTGCCTTCACCAGATAAGCCTAAATCTGCAGCATGGACTTTTTTTTCAAAGATGCCCTTTCAAATTCCACATACTGATGTGGATATCATGCTGATATAGGGGTGGGCAAGATTACATCATGGATGAGCTATGTACCAGTCAGCAAGCACAATTACTCTCTGGGGATTAGTTTCCAAGACTTCCAAACAGCTGTTATAAAACCCATGTTTTTATTTAACAGAGCTGTCCTTTAACACGAGACTACATTTCTCAGATGAATGGAGTGCATGTTTTCTGGTGCTTTCTTCAGCAATTTGTTCAAGACAGGATCTGAAAAAAATCTTTTTTTTCCCCCAATATGTAGATCTAGTTTAGTTAAAATGGCTTTCCATCTAATTTGTTTATGCAATTTTATTTTGAATTTTTATGTGTATGTAATCACTCTTTTCAAACTTTTCTTCATTACAAATGAAACATCTGCTAGGATACTTCTCCAACATGTCATTTTAGATATCAGAAAGTTTAACTACTAAAAGTAGCCTGGGATATGTATCGCAGTTCAGAAACCAGGTCCCCATCCAACCTTCAGAGATGAAGTTGTTTACCTCTTGGAAGTTAAGTTAGTTAGTCTAAGTGATATGCAGTCTAAGTGATAATGGCTGAATGCAGTATCTAAAATTCTTGAAAATAACGGGTTTAATATGATGTGGTTAATGCAGAATCATATAGTTACTTTTAATAATGCTCAGTTGAAGAGGAGACTAGAGGATCAGGCTATCCAGGAATGTAGAGCAACTGCTAGTATCAGTAATAAGGGTAAAAACTACATGGCGATTAAAAGACTATGGAAAATGGAACCGTATTTACATTTGTTAGAAGCAGCAGAAGTGTTTTGGATTATCAAATATAGGCTAGCTAATCATCGTTTACCTGTAGAAAAGGGAAGATACGTTGGTATAGAATATCATGAGAGAAAGTGCAACCTGTGTCATGGCGATATTGGGGATGAGTATCATTATTTATTAGCATGTAGAAACTTTGATGATGAAAGGAAAAGATACATACCATCTTATTATCGAAGGTACCCAAGTATGCATAAATATATTGACTTAATTAATACTACAAATTTAGATCTACTTAAGAAACTCTCTTGCTTTATAAAACTAATATTGAAGAGACTGCCCTCATAAGCCTAAGATGCATGTGTGCATGCGCGTGTATGAGAGTGTGTGTTTGTGGGTATGTGTGTGTGTTTGTGGGTATGTGTGTGTGTGAGTGTGAAAGAGAGAGAGAAAGAGAGAGCGTGCGTGTGCCAATGCTATAATGTAGACGGGATTATTTTCATTGTATATAGGCCATCTATTTTTCCGTTTCATGTTTGCTCATTTGTACTTACAGTACCTGAGCTAAATAAACTTATTGTTATTGTTATTGTTATTGTTGTTGATATCATTTTGCTAAACGGTAACTTGCTTGGAAATGGAAGCTGAAACTATCTGACTACTGGGGAATGCTCGGACCTCTTTCATCAGGAAAGTGCAGTTTCACTAGATTCCTTTCAAAAATATATGTTTTAAGGCTTTTTTACTTCAGGTGTTGGCAAACCAGTTCAACCAAGATACTGACCGTAAAGTTTACATGACTGCATCCCACTTCCTTTGCCTTTGAGTTTGATCATTGATGGAATAATGCTAAACATTATGGAGGGATTTAAGTCTACTTTTGCTTTGAAATAGTGGAATAACACTAAAGTGCACTTATGACATGTATCGGACTTATTCAAAACTGGATTACGGCAGTTGACTCTAGATAAAAAAAAAAAAAAAATGTTGATCTGAGAGTCGACGTTTGGATGTGGGTTTGGTATAATCCTGGAATAGCAGCGATTTATCGATACCAGTTATATTTGGTATCGATACCATTTATATTTGGTATCGATATATAATTTCGATTCCAGTATTCATGTCTCGAGTCACCGTCACCACCGCGAACCCACTGAGCGTGCGACAGTCATGTGTGCTCACATCTGGCTCGCGTGGCTTTATCGATCGGATTCAGTGGCGCGTAGTCTGTGTTCGTCAGTGTGCCCACTCTCTCCAATTCTAGTGTCTATATTATACTCCTGGAACAGGACCGATCATGAGAAAATGTAGTGTTCTCGCCTTTGTAAAACTAACAGGTTTTCAAGCAGTCGGTACTGTCCCAGGAGTATACATTATACTACCGGCACAGGACCGATCTTGATAAATGTATTCTTTACGCCTTTGTAAAAACTTAGTGATTTACTGGCAGTCGGTGCTGTTCCAGGAGTATAAGCATGAGACTAAATGAAATGCATAACCCATCTCCTAGTGTCTGAAAAGAGAAAAGGGTTTCCTCTTGGGGATAAATAAAGAAAAAAGGGGCATTATAAATGAAATGTAGAGGGTGTTTACAATGAATGACAGTGCGTAGGGCGGGGGGAGAGCCATGATCGCTAAGAGAGTTGCTGGCGCGAGAGAAGTGCACTGGTTGATTTTTGGTGGGCCTCTGGTATCGAAGAAGGGGAAAAAATAACTTTGCGCGCAGTTCAATATCGATACCGAATCGCAGTTCAGTATCGATATCGAATCGGTGCTATTCCAGGACTATGCCGTGGGTTTTGGGGGGCGTTGATCATTGCACTTCGTTAGCAATGCAAATAACAGTAGATATTAACAGTCCGTGCACTTCGTCGCTGAATGTCGGGAGGATCTTCCATAAGCACTGGCTTGGTAATGATTAGTATGAGACGTGAGGTGAAAAACTGATGCATCAAAATGCTTACTTCAACTTTATTTCCATCAGCGTCCACCGCACCATATTTTTCTGATCCCGACCTGAGTCGACCTGCAAAAATACTACCACTAGTAGCCGCCATGTTGTTGATGTCATGTGACCCGTGAACTGTGAACCGGATGTAAAAATTTGGGGATTCCGACCCGCACTATTTACATAAATTAAATATCATGACATAAACAAAGCTGCTTAAACTGAGACTTTTGATTGGCCAGTTGTCGTCAGCCGAGTCTGATGTGTTCTCGGTGTGGTGTGATTTGTTATGTCGGTCAAACCATCTGACACGATTCTCGCCTTATCCAGAGTCAGCTGTTATCAGCTTACAAGCTGAAAAGAATGCTGTAACCTCTTACAGCCCGTCGAGTCCAACACAGATCTTCACACATTCCACATCTGAAGATCAGAGTGCAGACGCAGACTGGCCGTGACTGATAAAGAGATCATTCCTGAAACTTGGTTCGAACTTTCAGTTTGTTTGATAGTGACTTCTGCTTCCATTTCCTATCGTCTAGACCATCGGCATAGAGATCGCCCAGCCATCTGATTTAAGACGCCCCAGTGTAACAACAACCGTCATCAGGTGACAGATAAATCAAAATTACATAGGTAGGTCTACGTGAGTTTAGGCAGTAGATTATAGTCTAGAGCAGCCTGGTTGATACCGTCTTTGTTCTAAATCTAATGTCTACTAGCCTAAAGCCTAATGTGTGACGGTAGATCAAGATCTGTAGATCAAAAGATGTTTGTTTGAGTTTAGGGGAGGAATTCCATATGTGTGCCAAAGAGATTTCCGTAGGCAACACACCGAACCAACAACATATCCTAACCCTTACCCTAACCCTACTCTGACCCTAACCCTAACCCTGAGCCTGGGTTAGGGTTATGGTTAGGGTTAGGGTATGTTGTTGGATCGGTGTGTTGCATGCAGAAATCTTTCTGGCACACATGTGGAATTCCTCCTGAGTTTAGTTGGGGTTTTATAGTGCTTCAGCACTATTACAGCCATACTGGCCTTACACTTACCTTGCTGGTTGTAAAATGTAAGACCTGGACTACATCAAGACTAGCTCTGATAATGATATTTAAAATTTCAGACATCTAGTCTAGACTAGGCGGTACAATCCTGGAACAGTGCTGCTGGTAGGCCAGGCGTTAGACTAACTGAATGACTCGGGCCATTCATTTCGCCTAATGCCTGACCTACCAGTGGTGCTGCTCCAGGATTGTACCATCTAGACTAGTGTTGTACAATTCATAAATCTTGTCAGCTCAGGGACAGGACTGCTCCTGCATCAATACAGTTTATTTAATCACAAATTAGTCATTAAATAGGTCCTGTTCTTAGATTTTTCCACGGTGTCAATTTATTGTCACTTCAGCCCTTATTACTAATAGAAAAGTATGGGAGGATTTCCATATGTGGTAACTGGCAATAAGGAGTTACGCTCGCTTCAACTGATGCTCCTGTCTCGATGGGCATTAGTGTTAGGGTTAGGGGGGTAGGGTTAGGATTGTATTAGTGCTAGTATGTTATTCGGAATTAAGATACTGACAATAGTTGTAGGAGTTACCAAATATGGAAATCCTTCCAAATTATGACATAGACTATGAGTATGAGCCACAAATGGGCAAGATTTCCACAGGCAACAACCTGTTGGTTAGGGGTAAGGGTAGGGTTAGGGGCTAGGGGTAGGGTATATCTTTAGTATGTTCTTATTTCGGGGGTTGTTGCCTACGGAAATCTTTCCCACAAATGTTGGATGCATAGAGATCTGTGTTGTCTGTGTGATGGCTAGCATATTAAGACTAAGTGGAAAGATTTCCGCAGGCAACAACCCCCGAAATAAGAACATAATATACCCTACCCCTAACCCTAACCCTACCCTTACCCCTAACCCTAATCCTAACCAACAGGTTGTTGCCGGCAGAAATCTTGCCGACTAAGTTGATTATCAGTAAATAGTAAGGCACAGCTGATGAAACAGTAGTGAGTAAAGACTGTCACACAGCCAGGCTAAATCAGCCACTTTGCCAGTAAAATGCAGTGCTTGTTCAACTCCTTGTGAGTGGTACTTTGTCAGGGCTTTTTTTGACAGTCTCAGCCTTTGCCTTTTTTAAGCAACTTATGCCATGGTAGGTTATAATGAGGGATAGGCAAAAAATCTGAATGCTTCATTCACAGCATGCTGTGGTTCAGTTATGAAAGGAAGGGATAAATTCTGTTATAAATGAATGTGCAAGATCTTCAGTTTGTCACTGATGCAAATTTGTCTTTCAGGATGCTAACTTTTCAATTATACATCATACAGGTGAACAGTAGAAAAAATGGGGAATCTCAAAAATGCCCTAGCAAGAGGATCAGTCCTTTTCTTGATCGGGGTCTTCTTTGCTCTTGTGTTGAACCTCTTGCAAGTCCAAAGACAGGTCACAGTCTTTCCACCAGAGGTCCTAGCTACCTTGTTTTCCTCAGCCTGGTGGGTGCCACCCAGTTGTGGAACTGCTGCAGGTGAGCTCTTTGCTGTAAAATTTGTTAACTAACCACAACATGATAATTAATCTTAATACAGAATGAACTAGACTAGATCTCTGGGACTTGGTGACTGAAGTGTTGTGAATAGAAGGAAGGAAAGGAATGGTTATGAAAGAACAGATCCATGTATATATATGCCTTTAGATTCTCAGCCAAGGATCCAGCAAGAATCTAGTGGCAGTCTGAATGGGCAAGTGAAGTATGTTTTCAAATGATTATTCAGAAAATATGTGTTTCCAGTACAAGTAAAGAGGCAGGGATATTTCTTCAGGCTACGCAATTCACCACTTAGATTTTAGAATCCCCCCACAAAAATACATTGAACACACACTGATCTCTCCTTCATTTCTGCTCGCCAGTGTTTGCATTGCTTGAGAAATATATACAATCCCTCTAAAAATTTACACGTCCCCCTTCCCCCCAAATGTCTCCCCCAACTTATATGACCTGGAGAAACTACTTGATACATCTTGGGACAGAATACATGTATCACACAGTAAGCAAACACCCGCATCTCAGATAGTTTCATATAATGGGGACATTTTAAATTCAGACTTGAATACTATAATTAACTGTAAGGCCTTAACGGCTGGGGACTCTGTTATGTTAGCAGTCATGTTAATCATGGGAGATATGATAAAGTCTGGTGACTCACAGCTGAGAAATGTTTCATTCACTCACGCTTGCAGTTAATGTTCTGTGTCTAGGTTGTAATTGTCACCTTTAATAATTTTTTTTGCTTTTATTATGTTTCAGCTGTTATAGGCTTGTTGTATCCATGTCTTGACAAGAGGCTTGGAGAAGAACTTCATTATAAAAGAGAATGGAGCAGTGTTATGAGATGTGTAGCTGTGTTTGTGGGAATCAATCATGCTAGCGCTGTATCCTTTAAAAATGGAAAATACTGCTGAGGTCATCAAACAGTAGTGGATAGTCTCTACTGATTACACGTGATTATGTTGTTTCATTGTTGACATACAGTCGAGCACAGAAAACTCGAACACACTAATCTCGAATTCACGGAAATGTCGAACGCTGTTATCGGCCCCTTTTAAATACCTCTATTTTCTTTGTATTGTCAACACGATTTTCTCGAACTCTCAACACGCATTTCTCGAACGATTTCATCATCATCTACCCGATCTCAAAGCGGCGAAATGACCGCAAAAGCCTTTCTTTGTCTGGCGTTGCTCGTCCCAGTGTTAGTGATAAGGGAAAGGTGTGCGGGAGTGCCGTGGTAATGGGCAAGGGATCAACTACTGAATCAGCGGGAGGGGGGTGGTGTAGTGATTGAGCATGCAGAGCGACCTGGCGGGTGGTAGGTCAACACACGCTGCGATAAATTTTATTGCGTCGAACATGACGCGATGCGCATAGAGTGACGTGGCGGGGCGATAGGTAATAGCAGACTGGTAATAGTGCCGCTCCTCATTTCTTTCTTTTCCTCGAATAACGTCGAACACATCAGGATTACACTTATGCACCGAAGTTCGATCTACTCTGACGAAATCAGGTGATTTTCGTCTTCTGTTCATTAAATTCAGTTTGTTTGTCATGATTTTATGTGGAACGTCGGAAACAGGGAAGGTTGGTAATTATAATTACGTTAAGATCAGAGCAGATTAGTGTCGTGTGGTTATCTCCCCTTACCGGTCCCTCTAGTCGANAATCAATCATGCTAGCGCTGTATCCTTTAAAAATGGAAAATACTGCTGAGGTCATCAAACAGTAGTGGATAGTCTCTACTGATTACACGTGATTATGTTGTTTCATTGTTGACATATATGTAATTGCAGCTGTTTGGAAACATGAAAATGTTGGAATTAAGCAGATGTGACTCTATCTGATATTTTCCTTTAGGATATGGGGGCATTTATACAATGAGGTATTTTCAGACGGGTCAGTTATACCACGTGATCTAGGGATTGCTAGGCTATTTTGATAAATGACGAGTAATCATACATAAGAGGAGCATGTAAACAAACCAACGTGTGAGCAAGATTTCCTAGGTCACGTGATGGAGCTGAAAATACCTAATTGTGCAGGCTAGAAAATAAAATTGTGGAAGGGCAGCAGATTTGTTTGGATTCACTTTCAGTTAGACTAAATTTCACCAACAGCCCCTTCTTTCCCTCTCCTCCTAAGCTTTGACTATTTCTTTTATTTCAATCAATGCAGTCATCCACTATCTATATCTCAGTGAGGTTTTTCAAGAAGTGACATAAATATTCTTCCTCATTTGCTTATTACCTGTAATTACATTCTAACGAGAGTATCTCCTGTAGGTGTAAATCAGCATTTGAAATTAACCTTAATTGGTAATAATTGTTTACACCTTTCCCGAAGTATAAATTTGTTGACATATGACCCTAGTTACTGATAGTCTAGTTGAATATGATTGTAGAGCATTTTTGCAAAACTGCAAAAGCACTTGTATTGAAAAATTAGCCAGATGTGTAGTGCGTTCAGAGATTTATTTCTTTTTTTTGCAGTCATTCAGAATAAAATTAAGCTTGAAATCTTAATTTCTTCAGGAGTTATAACTTTATAAAAGTAATGAAATTTAGGAGTTAAGAGCAATTATCCTTCCATTATTTCCCTTTATTTTAAAAGTTTTCACAGTCCACATAACCGCCAGGTTTTCGACAAAATGCACTTCAGTTAGATGTTAAGGGCATTAGAGTGATACCATGCTGATACCTTCTGTTACTGACCTTGACTGAGATTCAGAAAATTGATTTTGCCAACAACATCCAGCTTTCTGTGAGTCTAGCAGCAATGTCCATAGGCCTTTGGTGGTTGTTTGATCGCTCTAGGTCAGGTTTTGGCCTTGGTGTCGCCATTGCAGTTCTTGCTACCTTTGTGACACAGCTTCTAGTCTACAATGATGTATATAGGTAAGTGAAAATTGTTGTCTGTTTAGGCTTTTCAGACATGATCAGTTAAGTTTCACAGAATAAAAGCTAAGTTCTCTTGTCATACATTGATGTAAGAAAAATTGCACCTTGGTTGTTTAATTCAGGATATGAATAGACCGGAGAGAAAAGATTATGATCGTCGTTAAGATTATGCCTTATACCCAGAATGGCGCATGGAGTGAGAAATCAATTTTAGCTTGTAATGAATAATACCTGGTATATTATAGGACTTGAAATGAGAAGATAGTGGCAAGAATATTTGGTAGCATTAGGAAAACTAAATGGTATATGAAACAGAGAAAGACAGGATGCAGTGGCAAGTTGGAGGAGGGCACAAAGCAACAGTATATGCTATGGTGGATGGGAGACAGACAGAAGTGAAAGTCTACACCAGTCTGCAGGATACTTTGAAGATTACATAGTTGGACATAGACTTGCACAGGGAGCAAATAATCACAAGATATGCTTGTTATCAGTTTGAAAGAAATTTTTGACTTCAATCAGCCCTGAAAACACCAAAATACTGCAACAGCACTTATGCATATGTAGAGGCAAAAAAGGAGTTCCTTAGAAGCCTTCTTGAAATTAGGATCATTCTGAAGATGATTTTCTTTTCTTTTTGATGGGTTAGCATGCATAATTAGTTAAGGGATTAATGAAATAAGCAGTTTTAGTGAGGATTCCTTTGCAGTGTATCTATGTTTAAGTAAAAATATGCCTTATGGATATGTTTATGGGGTTGGTTATAATGGATGCTGAGGAAAGCAGCCATCAAAGGAACATCATAAGTATCATTATTTCCTTTTTGTTTCAGGTACACAGAGCCAGATTTTCTATTTGTTCGTTCATGGCTACCATGTGTGTTCTTCTCAGGGGGTGTAACCATGGGAAATATAGGAAGACAATTGGCAACAGTGAGTTCATGCTCTTTATCTGTTCTGTCATTGTAAATTTTTTTGAACAGCTGTCCTATGAATGGTCAAAGAAAGACTGAGGCTTCTGTTTTATGAATGGCAGGCCATACACATCTGAGTATGGTTCCTGACCCATGACTGTTTGTTTCATGTATAGTAGAAATGTGTGGAATGGCCAGTATTTCCTAATTTTATGAGATTGCAGTCCATATCAGCTCAGAAGTGAAATAGGATCCACGGTGATAAATGAGCACAGTTCAGTCTAATTATGGGATTTATATGCCATGGAATGATGAAACAACACAAGTGGCAAATGCAGTCTTCATCAGCTCAAAGTGAAATCAATGCCATTATGCTCAAGTATAGTTATATCATTTGAACAATAGGGAGAAGGTCACATTATGTGCTAAATTTTTTTGAGTGCATACTTTGTTCAGACAGCTGCTAATATTTGTTGGCCACTCCCCACCAGTCATACCATACATATGAGCATTTTAGTTTAAATGAAGACCCGGGTTTGAACGGGGCATGACTAGTAAATTTGTCTGCCAGGCCTAAATATTTGAAACTCCCTACCATAAAAACCCGCCTGTTTCTTGAGGCTATTTAAGGACAAAAACAGTTAGCCCACTTCCAGGCGCTGTGTTTCTTTGCAACTCTTGACCCCAAACGAAGTTGCTGTAATTTCATCTGAACTGGTTAGGAAAGCAACAAAGTGGATAGGCAGTTCACTTTGCCTCACAGGGAGGAAACAAATACACAACAATTGACAATAACTTCCACTCAGTTGACCTACATTTAATTGTAGATGTGTAACTAACAGCATGCTACTATTAAAGACATTTGGATTATCCAGTATTCAGTGATATTTTTCTCTCCATCTATTAAATCATTTTCAAAACAATCAAAACTGCCACTTGAACATTTGAAATTAGTTTTGATAGCTTGTCAGGAGGAAACAGCAGGACCAGCAAAAGCAAAAGAGTATTGTAGTATGATGCAAATTAAGATTTCGGGGCAGAGAAACCTTATGAATGGAACATGGACTAGGCACTGTATTAGTATGATTGTATTATGACATTCACTCTACACAGTGTGAACTATACGAATCTACAAAATTCAAATTTCTACCATTTGTTTCAGTATGATGGTGATTCCACAAGTGAAACGCGGGTAAAGCAAGAATGAAGACAGAGATGTGTCTCCAGGACGGCTTATAAATTATTTGGGAACATTGATCTGGATTTGGCATCTCATCTTGACACATCCTGTGCAAACCTAAGGCACAACAACATTGGTGGTGAAAAAAGTATTTGTCACACTGTTGCAGACAGTACTCTGTAACACCTATGCAATATTTTTTTATCTGTACCGTGTTCCTTGGCGCTCAGATGTCCCTTCATGCCAAACTGAAGGCACTTCCATTCCTCTCTTGGTGAGACAGAGGTGTAAATGCTGAAGAAAGCCTGTAGCTGTGGGCCATGAATTGAAAGTGAAGATTGAAGTGGAAGACTAAATCAGCCTGAGAGGGAGCGGCTGTGCACCCACACTGAAGTGGGACAGAATAGTCGATCTGTATGTTACGATTTATTAATAAGACATTCATTTGGTTCTTCATGTCATGTGATGAATTGTACTCCCACACTTCTGTTTTGTGCTTTCAGATCTTGCATCATTATCTATCAGTTTAACCACACATATTATTTCATACATTCACCTCTCTGCAAGTTTTCTGCTCATCCCAGTTGATCTAAGAAAGACAGTCTCATAACAATCTGTTGTTACTATTATGGGGCCCATATTGGTTTGGATGAATTATGGTAATATTTTTATTAGCTGTCTAGTCTCACAGCATTGTGAAATGGTCAGAGTGAGTATGTTTTGAGAGCAACCCCCGAGGATTATGTCTTCCTTATCATATAAACAGTTTTTAAAAAAATATGTTAACCAAGAAACTGGAAGAGACCTACATATTGCATACTCTCTTTTTTAATATTTATTTTTAAGGGAATGAACATATTTTGTCTTGTTGAGAAGCCATTATTACATCACTCATCAGGGTGGTTTCACCAAGACAGAGCTCAAATCAACCATGATATTGGGTGGAAGACTGCATGCATCCTTTGATTATTCATCAGTGTGTTTGATCCTAATACAATAAGGCTTTTGATGGTTTGTCACGTTAACATTTTCTGCAGTAACTTACAGTGTGTGCTTTGTTTTTTCCTCAGCAATGTGGTATTTCTTGACATGATTTCATAGTGAGGCTAAACAAGTCAGTTGAAAACTTGAGTACCAAAGAGTTTGTTCAAGCATACTTGTAGCCCGTACTTGTGTTTAGCAGGACACCATTTTCACTGCAGTATGTGCGTAATTCAGTGGTAAGTCCATCAAAAGCCTTATCACACTTGAGTGGCATGAATATACGGTATACAGGTTTTTGCTTCAATTCACATGAGCGTGCAGCGTTATAGTCTGCCTAATTTGTAAACATGTCTCATGATTGGTAAGTGTATGACTTGTCATTGATGCTGGTAAGAGGTTATGCCAGGGTTACTGATGTGTGTGAGTGTGGGTGGGAAGTATTACACAATGTAGGATCATAACTAATCATCACAGCCATAGGCAGATCACTTAATTCAGAAATTGGCAGTTTGCAAGCTGGGCAACTTTTGGGCTTGTTACAACCCATTACATCAGACAAAGCAAGCCACAGAGTAATTGGTTAAAAAACAGTGTCACAGCATTTCACCTAACCTATGAGATTTCAACTTTACAAGCCTAGACCATAGATCTCGAACATAGAAAAATTGCTTAGTTCAACTCATGAGGACAAATTTAAAGCATAATTTTTTTCTCTCAAAATATTCACTGAAATGAGAAAAGTGATGTGCCCATGACTGTGACACAATGGCTGCATGGGGAAGGGGAAGCTGGTGCTGACATGAAATTACCCCGCTGTAAATGGAGGTCTACAGCACCATTTATTCCCATGGATCGTGTGAGGCTACTACATCTTGCACACCTCATGTTTTTTTTTTTAATATTTTTCAGTTACCTAGGATCTGTTTGCTGATTATTTTTTTTTTTATGTGTGTGTGCAGTCTTCAGTAGTACATTATTTTCGAAGAAAAGCTGCTCTCATGTTGAATGGTTAAAGGAAATTATCAAGATAATAAGAAATGGATAGGTATTTGAATATCAGAATTATGTACCATGAATGTCCTAGGACTCTGGGAGGTGAAAAAAGAAACAATTTCTTTGCTGTTTCCAACAACTGTATTGTGCAATGTAATTTTGACAATTTTCTGGTCACCACACCTACTTGGTGCCATCTTGCCAACCAGCTATCTAGGTTCAACGAAACCACTGATTAGAATGAAAGACTTACTGACCTCACAGTGACAGAGAGGAAGGCAAGGATAAATCCACACCAGATCAGAAATCCTCTGATTCCATGACAGAAGAGCAATAAGTCCAACAAACCAGGAGGGGTCACCTTTCTCCACTGGTCTCTGACTAGGACAACAACATGCAACAAAGCCGAAGAACGAAAGAATGTATGCAGCACTGATCAGCTGTTCATCACAGGATAAATTATTGAGAGAATGGACTCTCAAGAAGTGGCTGATAGTGTATGAAAAGATAAAGCACTAAAAATTTGCCAGAGGGTTTATTTTAGATGTATGCCATCAACTGTGCATGTGCTGGACATAGTTAAACACATCTGGGGGTAAGCTTTACTCGGTGCATAATAACATAATTACATAGCATTAGTACATATTGACAGTGCAGAGAAATCAATAGGCATTGTAAAGATTAGGTGATATGAATTTGATGAATACCCTGTGTATGTAATAGCAAGATAAAATTAATTTTTTTCCAGGGTTTTTGCATTCTGCTGGACCTTTAGGACTTGTGAAGTTTGTAACTGTAACCAGATCTCCACAGATCTATAATTTCCTCTTGGAAAATCATTTTTATCAAACTATCCACATTTTTGTAGCCAACAATGTCACAAACCTATCCCAATGCATGTTGTAGACCATCCTCTCCAGAAGGGGATGCAGTTTATGTGGTTCAACAATTTCATTAGGACTGCAACACTGTACATTATATTGTGATTAAATTATACTGCATGGTGTACAACCTGAGAGGACTTAAAATGCCATGTTTTTCACCCTTGGCGGTCGATACTTTGGTCAAATGTTAGGCATCGCTGCTGCTGATGTAGACTGTGCTGTTCCTACTCCTAGAAATGCTGAAGTCTCTGTTCATTCTAATCAAAATTGATTCCTTATTTGGGGAATGAACTGTGTTATTGCTGATCCACTGTGTAAAAGTATTATTAGGTGTGAAGCTTTCTGTGTAAGGATAAACCAGTGAAGCTTTTTCAAAGTTTGATGCAATCTGATTACTGATTGATTCACTTCCAACATGTTCAAACAATTCCTGTCCATGTATGTTAAATTTGATACAGTATTTCTGTTTCCCCAAGACTTTCCTGTCTGATACTCAAAGAGGTGTTTGTCTTTGGATTGCAGGTACAAATCTATTGACTTGTTCAATACATTCATGATTAGAAACATTTCAGGAATTAACATTTTTTGTTCCACATGCTTGTGAAGTTAATTGCACAATCGGCCGAAGTTCCTCTAGCAAGTACTGAAAATTTGGTGCAGATCGCAATTTTTGTGGCATGGGTACAATGAAATGAAGCAAAATTGGATGCAATATTGTGATCGTGAAACACAAAAGTGTTAATATATTGGGTACTGAGAAACAGTGAAGTTCGTGAGTTTTTGCAACACGTGATGTGATGTTGTCACAACTTGTTTTGTTTTTGACATTTTCCTGGTTAATTATTGTCAACTGATTTAAAAGGATTATTGCAACTGGTTAGGCCTTATTAGACCAGGTTCGATATACAGGATGCCACTCTTCAAAGAATTCTCCTAAATCAGAGAATATTGTTTTTTCAGAGAATGTTTGGAAATGATCTTAAAAAAAAGATTGGAAAGGGAAGGCAAAATCCTTCTTCACAAAAAACATGTTTTCTTGGTTTTGTCTGCCTTGGATATTCTCATTTTGTGTTTTAAAATTACTTAATTAACTACTGAGAAAACTGGTACATTTCAAGTAAATTACATAATCTTTGTGAAAACCAGACAGTTCAGAAAATGTTATGAAAAATGAGTGGCATTCCTGAGTACGATTTCTATTTTCTTATACCGAGAGAAAATTCAGTAAGTCTTAATAAAATGGATGGGAAAGTACTTGTGCATCGAAGCTTCTTTCGTTTCATCATTTGAACTATGACATTTAACTTGTTACAGTAACCAGGCAGTAGAGCACAAAGAGTAATTATAGTCTGCCTGAGTGGGTGCAATTGTGGTGACTGTGACTTAATATTTTGATACCATAGCTTTGTACAAGTTAATTAACATGTCTGTGGCATACGTCTGCCACAGTCCCTTTTGTGAATAGTCGAGTGCTGTTTTGAATAAAATGATGTTGAATTTTTGTCTGCCTCCAAGGCAATGTCCTGGGCAGTTATTCCAGTGGTATTTCTGCTGGACTTTTCTGTGTTAAAATTTGGGATGATGGACGGATGGTTATTCACATTTAAGCATGCATACAGCTTTAACTTTCTTTACTTTTACATTTGGGGTCTTGTCGGTTCATAGTGCAACAAACCTTTATTTGTAACCCATAGCACATGTATAGTTTGTAAATAGCTGAAAATTTTAAGAGTTCTTAATTATTTCAGCAATTAATTCTACCTGCCATGCTTTGTACAGTTTGCTTTTTCAAATTAGCACATGATGCATATGCATGATTTTTCCACATGGAGCGATAGGACTGTATTTATTCTGATATCAATCATTGTTCTTTATTACTCTTCCAGTTCCACTGTTCATAGTCCATGCCCACTTTTATGACCAAGCTAATTTATAGAGTGAGTGACATGGACATATCCAGTCACAGTCATCAATTTGCTCAGTCCCCGGCATATCATGTATAGGAGAATATTGCGCAAGCCTGACATTTTGGAAAAAATGCTTGCCACCTGATCCTTTGTCTTTTGTTTGTGATAAGATATTGTGAAAGCGATAAAAGTGCATAATGATTCTAAGCTTGTGAGACAAATATGAAATCAAGGCAGTGGCCAGCACGGAGCACAGTAATAATGGAAGCATTTATTATTGTGATAGTTGTACCATTGACATACATTAATTGTTCTTCAGCATGCTACCAGATGCAAATAACAGGGTTTGCCTTATTTTGGCACACCTATGCAGGACACTGCATTCTTCAACTGTTCTGTCGGGAGATGGTCAGGGCTGGCTTGGGCAGAGAATTTGAAAAGTTTCTAGGTTTGTTTTTTGTTTTTTAATGATGTGAGTATATTTTGTGCTTTGCCTCACAAGTATTAACCCCAGCAAACTCGATGGCAAGTATGTGATATCAACAAAGATTGAAATAATAATGATCACAATAAATGCAGTTATGTCTGTCTCATGTAAGATACAGTAATTATGACTGTTGAAGGAAGGAGAAAAGTTTCTGGTGGTGATCAAAAATAAGGTCTGTTCCCAAAAAAGGTTTCCTTCCTCTATAAAGCTTGGGTCATTTTTATTCAAGAATCATTGAATTTACATGAAAAAACAATGTATTAATCATGGTTATCAACACAGCTTTGCAAACACCATAATCAGCTTTCAAATACAGTCACCAAATTCACTTTACTCACCCCCCGGGGGACAATACTTATGACCCAATGTCCACCTCATTAAATAGATGGTCTGTGATGCCTTTTTTGTCAGAGTCAGAGAGAAAGATGATAAAGAAAATGCAGGGTGCCAAATCCTGAGTGCAAACTTGCCAACGAACAGGACAAGCAAACTGCACCTGATTCTCATTTAGTTCTTCCATCAGTTGACAAAGGATCCATTTGGCACACAGTTTTCTCTGGTCTAAATTTTCCATCAGAATTTGGTGAACTGTTGAGTTGGGCACATCAGCCTAATTAGTGATGTTTCTTTAGTTTTGTAGTTTTTGTTTCTTTGTCAGCGGCAGCTTTCATTGTTTCCAAATTTTTTATCACGTGCTGCTGAGATGGGGTGTCCACATTATTGAGAATCTTCAGCATTGACATGACGTTCTTGAATCCTCCACACACTTTTCCTAACCGTCATGATTTTTTTGTGCATTTTCACGACTGTTTTGCGAAAAAAAGAATCATGAATATGATGATGAATGGACATATTTCAAGAGGAATGATTGCATTGCACATAATACATGTCAAGAGGAATGATTGCTTTGCTCATAATACATGTATCATGTTGCACATAGAACATTTATCATGGCTGTTTATGACAATAATTTCCCTATTTCCGCATAAGTTGGAAATTGAAATGTAAAACCTATATTAAGCTTGAAGTAGTGAATCAGTTCTCTAAAATTCAGTTATATTGTTTCTACCATTACAGAGGAAGAAACCTTATTTTTGGGGACAGACAATGTATGTTGGCTGACTATTTCTGATGAGCACATTTGTTTGTGTAGACAGGATCTTTGAACACATACTGTTTTTGTAATTTGATTTTTTTTTTTTACATTCTTTACTGACTCCTAACTTCTATAGTGGCAAATAGGGTTTGAGACAGTTTTAAATTCCTAATGCTATGCCTTAATCAGCATGAGCAAGCCTGGCTGCACCGGCTGGTTACACACAGTTGTCACTTTGCTGTGTAAATTATTGACTGGTCACTTTGATGGCAACAGATTTTGTATGACATATCCTTTTCCTAATCAGCCAGAAAAGGAGAGCATAATCTGGATCTCAAATTGGCCATGAACAGACAGAGCATACAGATCCTTCTGCTGCATAACCAAAATTAAGACCAGGACAATTTGTAGTTGACTGTATCAGACCCCATAAACTACAATTTTCAGTATCATCACTAGGAGTATGATATACAACACCACTGATTACGACCAAAAGAAATTTGACAGATTACACTCACATGGCTCCAGCTAATTGTTACAATGACATACATCTTTTTGAATAGAATATGTGTTGCGTGGTGTGCATGTGTTCATTTTATGCCCAAACACCCATACTCACTCCACAAATCTGCTGAAGAGTACTGACCCAGTAAAGAGATGAATTTTGTGTCTCAAAACAATTTTGTTAGTCTTTCCATGCATTGTTATTTTGATAATACACATTTATATAGTTAGCATTTGTCAGAGATGTTTTGTGCACAATTACTTGTTGAACCATTGATATTACCACACAACAGTATGGGACTGACGTGATGCTTCAGTGCATAATTTTCTTGATAGGCTGAGAAAGGAAGTGTTGAAATCACATTGCAGAGGTTATCCAGTTTTGTTTTGTTTTTAAATGGTCTTTGCCATTTGCTGGTCTTCATAACCTGTATGTGGATGTCCATGGTCTGGTCATGATTTCTTGGAGAGTGCCATTCTCCAATTAAAAACATTCAAAAACAAAAGTAATAAAATTCAAGTTAACTGTATTTTTTTATGTGGCAAAAGGTTCTTAACTCTTTACATACTGGATCACCCATCCCCAAGGTTTATGGCATCACCCACAACAGCCTGTTATTTTCCTGCAAGAAAAACCTTTACTTGTGATTTTATGGACATTAACTGCTACAATATTAATTTCTCGTGACATCCTTATTGATTTTGACCAAGTTGTGCCCCGTGACATGATATTTAGAATAAAACAAAGGCTACTTATGCTGGTTTATATTTAATGAGTTAATTCCTCACAATGCATAATGAGAAAATGATTTTAGAGGCTAGACAAGTGCCTTAAGCCAAAGCAGAAGGTATAAGTAGAACAAAGGTAAGCCATGCAACTTGTAGGGATAGGCAGACAGTGCACTTACTGCTGAAGTTTATATTTACATTACACTAAGACAAGATGAGTGATTTTAAGATGGTTTATATGAGACAGCCGGGTGATATAAAGGTTTTTGCTGATTAGGAAACGTTGAGACCCCTGCACTACTACCCTGTTGAGGGATGGGCAACAGCCTTTGCTGTGCCTCAAGTCATTTAAATCAGAGGAGGGTAATGCTTCTCTGGTCTTATGAAAAATAACATAGGTTATTTCCCTTCTCGATTGGGAGCATCCACTATCACTATGACTGCTAATTTCACGATTGATTTAGAAGAAGAACCCTGGTCATTGAAAGGTGCTTATGTCCTTAATACCGTTAATTTGTGCAGCAAACTCAGTGCTATGTATGGTTCACACTTGCAATACCATTTCTGTCTGTTTCACTGGTTATCGGAAAATCTGGGCTTATTGATTGATGGTATATATCATATTATGTCTTGCAGCCCATCAAAATGGGGCCAAGGTCACCCAGTTATTGATATCATATAAAAGCGTATTTTATGTATCTTCATCAAGTGAAACAAGTTGAACCAGCATAAAAGCTTCCCAAGATAATAGTAATTTGAAATGGCAGAAGATCATTCCAATACAGTGGAGAGAAGTGAGAGAAAGGGAAATTGTTGACAAATTGTCCAT
The DNA here is from genome assembly GCA_033807755.1 of Ellobium chinense. Classification (NCBI taxonomy): domain Eukaryota; kingdom Metazoa; phylum Mollusca; class Gastropoda; order Ellobiida; family Ellobiidae; genus Ellobium; species Ellobium chinense. The sequence continues at coordinate 563,300 of JAWQUT010000079.1, read as the reverse complement.
TGGGAGAAAAGTGTCATTGAAAAGATTTTTTTTTCATTTTACAAGTATGTTTCATAAAGTTTCAGATGTATCCACAGTTACATTGGAACACTTTCATTGCAAAATTCATGGGACACCCCGAAATGTTCATATTTAAGCATATTTGTAAATATTCAATAGCACTCATGAAAGCCAGCTATTAATTATAGAACTCATAAAGTGTTTTGGGATAGGTTATAGTGATAGTTTCATATGAAGCTCTTTCATGATATGTTCCAGTGTACTTACCATTTGTCCATAATATTGGTATTACGTGACACAAAAATTATTGTCCCTTTGATTTTGCAAGCAATAAAATTTTGATATTAGCAGTCTTATTGGTAACTAAACATGTGTTTAATACACTGAAACAGTTTATTTTGAAAATGCTTAATAAGAAGCCAGTGAAGCTGTGAAATGATTTTCTTGAAGTCCCAACTTTTCTTACATATTTTATTAAGCATATTATGAAATGCAACGTGTGGTGATCTGAAACACACACTTATTATAAAGTGTATCTAAACTCTTCCCCCCC
>JAWQUT010000079.1:506985-531521 GCA_033807755.1 Ellobium chinense | reverse complement strand
GTTTATAATATATATATATATATATATATATATATATTCCTGTAACTTAATTAGTAGAAAAACATCTGGTCTTTAAACCAGAAAGTGACACAACCACAATTATGCGAAAAAACAGAGCTTTTCAACTTAGATATAGGCCAAAAGTTCCCAGCAACCTAAGTAATATATTGACGCAATATCTCTTTCCAGGCAGGCTAGTTCTATCTTCACGAGAAAATGACAACATGAAGCAATTTAATCCCATGGCAGTGAATTCATAAAAAAATATTCAGACTATACCCGTGAAAATGGGTCACGCGACGTAAGCCATGATAAGCTCCATTTTTGTCAAAATTATCTATGGTGACTCGATTAACAATCCATTTTAAGGCCATTTCCCATGTTGCACACCATTTTTAGTTTGAAATAGAGCTAGTATCAAACCTTTTAAATATATGATCAAAATTCAAATGCGATTTTCGACCTGATGATGCCTTTTTACTATTTTTATTGATTTCAGAAGTGCCGAAAAGCGCCACATTTTGTCGAGCGGCTACACAATTATTGCATTATACATTGGTCCTCCTCATGTAGTCATCAAATTATTCATACTGAGGGATGTATTGTGTAGTCGTTTTGCATACATGATAAGGTCATATGATACGCAAATGTCAGACTGTTCTTAGCCTGAGAGAGCAGAATTGTCTCTCAGAAATTTGCGTAATTTATATTGTAATAAACGTTTAAATTACTTTTTGTCTCGGTTTTAATTGGGTTCTGTATATACAATGTAATATGCAAATACTGGCATCAGTTTGTTCAGAATGTTTAGGTCTCTCCTACTGACACCATCTGAATTCATATTATAAGCCCTTAAAAACCCGAAAGGAGATGGTAGATTTAGAAGAATCAGGTCTTCTCGTGCTAACAACAATTAAAGTTGTGGAGCAGCGTGGCCGAATGGTTAAGGCATTAAGTCTCAAGGTCTCAAGGTCGTGGGTTCGATTCCCGACCAGGGGACCAGGGGTCATGTTGTAGATGCCTTGGGAAAGCATTTCATTCACATTTTCCCCAGTCCACCCCTCTGTAAAATGGATACCTGGCTACAATCAGTGAAAGATATTGTCAGAATGCTAGTAATCAGCGCCTATAAATGGCAGCGGCACTGTATGCTCCTCAGGGAATTGACAAAGTCCTAGAGTCATCAGGCCTACCGGGGTAATAATGGTGTGAAGTCGCATATGGGCAGGCATTAGCCTTGATACGAAACTTATAAACCGCATTATGATTGTTATTGTTGAAATTGTGATCCTGCTTTCTTCCAAATCTGATTTAAAGGGATTAAGACGATATCCGTCAATGTGGACGCATTCATCGTCCTCGTTAATAGGGAGGTTTATTATAGGATTAGATAAAATAGAGGGTTGCGTTTATACACATGGCATTGCATTGAACTCCTGAAACTTTGACAAATTTTGTACGAAAAACTCCTGGACGCTTCCTCCTAGAGCTTGGGGTAGGGCTAGGGGCAGAGCTTGGGGTGGGGGTAAGGAAATAAAAGCAAACTTGAGACAGTCCCTATATACATTATTATAGGAACAGTATTATATTATCATATATATTATATGTTATCATTGTCTAGGAACATTGTCTTTCATATTGCATGCTCTCTCGCTTGTTTTCCTGTTTCTAACCCTATGTCAACCACTGTACGGGAGAGCCCCACTGTATTGCACATGACGTAAGTCAGACAGTCAGATGTACACGCCGCAAGTATCAGGCAGTTTAAGTGTGCTTTAAATCAAGATTTAGGGGTAGGCAAAATCATAGGTTTCTCCGCAGGGCCAATATTTTGTTTAGGGGTAGAAAGCCGGAAGTCCGGCAAAGTTTGGTAACAAGATCAGAAAGCAGACACCCCCTCTAATTTACACACGCTGGTTGGCGGAAAGGATAGCGTGTGCAGATGCATCCCTACAATTATTCTCTGCCTGTGTGAGCGTTATTGTTCTCTTGAGAATTCATTAAAATCAGCATGTAATAAAGCCTTGTAGGAAAATTTTTGTGCAAGTGACTAAACTGGAGAAGGCGAGGATGGCACAACAGCACAGTGCACTGTTCTGTAATTCTCATTCACTCAGCCTGGATACGCAAGAGGTTTTTCTCCACCAAATTATTATAATGTCGGCAGCGTCTTCTTTGTAGTGGTCGTCATTTTGTCCGTGATAGTTTCCTCACATTTTCGATTACAAGCTTCACTTGAGTTTTTAAGCTTTGTTTTCTTACGATGATCACCCCACTTACCACGCACAAAGATCCAGACTACATCAACAGCGATTAAGCCTACCGCTGTAATGACACATAAACAATATAACAAGACTGCCATCGCGGTAAGAAACCATAGCGGATCTCATGAGGAGGGTAGGAGGTGGAGACCGGGGGGTGGAGGGGGGCGAGGATGCGCCACCTTGGGCCGCTTTCCTTCACGACCACCACCTACCCACCAGAGCATATTCACCGGTTCGCACTCTCTCCGAGCTGTAGTGTTATTGTAATGGTCGTTATTGGTTTCTAAGGATGATGCTGTCCCGCCCCTCCTCATCCCCGAGATATATTAGTTCTAGATCCACCTCTGACGGCAATTTCCAGCTCTTCTTGATGTTTCCATTTCAGGATCTGTGTCCAGAAAATTTCCGTGGCCCTTCGATTTCTGCGGACTTCATCGCGGATCAGTTCCCGGATGAATCATTGAGGAAGGACATTGAAATCATCGATGTGGCTGCCGGCTCAGGCTTTGCCGGAGAACAGGTAGACATTGCTAGGGATGATTCCTCACGGTCAGGTTCGCTTAATGGCAAGCCGTTAAATTGCAACATTCATTTAATCACAAAGTAACTTCTTTTCACTACTGTACTTGTAATTTTTAAAGAACGGTTGTCTTCAAAGTACAGGGATAGTTATTTGCCTCACAGCCTACTAAGTCCACATTATTTTTTCATAAACTTGAAACCGCCTCCACTGTCCATTCAACTGACAGTTTCTGCAGGAATGTGGAGATTGCCACACCCTGCACGCGCCGTTATTACTCTTGCTGCGTGATGTCAAAAAGCGAGCTAGGCTACCAGACTACTGGTCACTGAGTCTGCACCAGTTGTCTGCTAGCTTTTCTCGCTTTATTTCGCCAGGCAGCACGAGTAATGGCGGCGTACACACGTTGAAAGTCTCGTCATCCCAGCGATTTTTCCCGTAAATGGTCAGGTGTAATGAAATTGTCCGCAGCTTACAGTTTTCGGAAGAATAATGTTGCCTTTTTGGTCTATGAAGAACATATCTACCTCTGTCTCTTCAAATATATATAAAAGTTGCTGGATAGTGAGCATTCGTTCCCCTCCTGCAGCTGTGTCATGAAAACTTCGTTTTTAACTTTCCACAGCGGGGAGTGACGCAACTTATGTTCTTCTATTAGCTTTTGTTTGCTCCTCAATTTTGATCATAGAACATGACTGCTAGACAGAGCGCGGCTCTCTGTCCGATTGTAAACTATGGCGGATCCTGGAGAGTGGAGAACGCCAGTTGCCAGTTTGGATAGTTAGGGCAAGCACGAAGTTGTTTAGCATAGGTACATATATGAGTATGCGGGGCTTGTAACAATTACTAAAATTTTCGTGTGACAGAGGCGCAAGGTCTAACTGGTTATTCTCTCTCTTCATATGAAAATGAACGGAGAATGAAATACAGTAGCACAAGCAACAGCAAAACCAACAGTGATGAAAATATGAGCAGAAGAAGCAAGGAAATGAAAAGGCTGAAATGTTGATAACTAAACATGAATCACTTAGCCCAACTTTTCGAGACTCACGCCAGGATATTGTTATCCAAGGGCTGCATTCTTTGAGAGATATTCACTGATGTATAAAAATAAAATAATTTTCATGGGATGACATCTTTCCGATGGTGTGTTTCCCATGCCGAATTTCTAGATCTAGTAGGTAATTTGGCATGATGCTTTAATATCATCCTTAAATACAAGTCCACGGGCGATTTCATTAGGTAACTGAGGACACTGGGTTGTAATAAGGCGCTCTGTCATTTATGTTTTAATCCGATTCTAAACATTTCAAATAGATGTCCATTTTCAGTTTGTCTGTGGACTGCTCTGACCCAAAACATCACCCCTTCCCCACTCTCTTTCTTTTTCTACCAGTCTCTAGTGTTTGTAGAGTATATAAACCACCGTGGGTTGTTTTTTTCCTCAGTTTTCCTACCCTCTTTCTCCACCCCTTCCCTAGCCTGTCTATAGATTAGTAACAGTCAGAGACGGAAGTGTGTAACCATTCAAACCTGTCAGCTGTGAGCTAAATGCCTATATACAATAGACCTGTATGATACAAAAGAATAGTCAAGACTTAGGCTAGATTTAGGCTTCAAAGCTATAGTTTTTTATTGTATCGATATTTACGCTTGATTGAAGTATGTGACTAGATCTAATCTATTCTAGACCTGGGCTACACCTTGGAAGAGTCCCAGAATATATCCTGAGTCTAAGTTAGATCTGGGTATGGCTTTAGATCTTATCCGAAATAACCTAGTCCATCTGTGAAATGACTAGTCTTGGGGCGAGCAGTCGAGTAGGTTCGTTACTCGCGAGTAGTATCGCGGCGAGCGAGCCGCGAGTAGTACTGGTGCGAGTAGCGAGTAGCGAGCAGCGAGCAGGCCTAGCAAATAGTAAGGGTAGAGAGCACAGGCTGGTAAAATATTGTTAATTTTTTTCTGACAGAGTAACCTCCCTCTGCTCGCGAATACCTAGCGAGTAACGAGTAGTTAGGGCCTACTATGTTGACTGCTCGTAAAAAACGAACTGCGAACTGCAAACGAACTGCGAACTGCGAGCCGAACATATATATCGCTCTAATGATTATTTTCTTGCGGCGTCGCAGTAGGTTAGGTGTGTGTGTCGCGCCACGACATAGATACCGTAAGTATTCTAGTACAATACATCAGCATAACACACATTGGGGGTCATTCATGGAGGGAAGGGAAACATAGGAATATGGAAGACGCCCGATCTAGATATTCATCACTTATCTAAATGACCAGGCTATAAGAAGAATATGTTTAAGAGCTATTCTACAGATAGGGAAAAATAAAAAAGTGTTTTCAGCGGTCTAAAAAATAAATAGTCTGAATCACACACGCTGATATGGTTTACTGTAAAAAGTGAACTATCCGCTCGCTGACTTGTCGGCACGAACGGCTCGCTCTAGACTAGGCCTAGTGCACACTGCGAGCAGCGAGCTCGGCTCGTTCCAGCGAGCTCGGCTCGTACCAGCGAGCGGAAAGTTCACTAGACCTAAGTAGGTCTATTGGCTAGCCTACTGAGAATACGAGCGAGCGGCTCGTTACTCGCGAGTATTTCGTGCGAGCGGCTCGTTACTCGCGAGCACCAAAAAAACGAGCAGGACCCAAGCCTAGAAATGACACCTTCGCAGCTAGATAATGACATTTATCGTGCAAAACTTGTTGACCTCGAAGAAAATCTAATGGTAGATCTAGCCCTAGTTTGAGGCCATCTAAGGTCACACGTTATTTTTTTTTTTTAAAAATGTTTTGTCATTAAAATTTTGTCGTTCACGAAAGTTCAGAAGCAAAAAACCCACACCAGACACATCACAAATTCCAGCTGGCTTGGTTCGCCTAATCCCACTATCTTGTGAGGCTCAGAAAGGCGAAGGAAGATGTATGTTATACTTCATGACAGTCATATGAGATTTTATGCACTTCAGTGGTTTCGTGGGAAAGCTCTGCCCTGACTCGAAAAAGAAAAAAACTCTTCATATTCGAGGGCAATAACAGAACGATTTAATGTAAAAAAAAAAAACAACCTGGAAATGAATCCAGCGAATCTGTTGCATGGTGTAAGGCGTGCGTTAGAAGAAGATCAAAGGATTTCTTTGAGATGTGTGCGCAAATGTCGATTGTTTTGGTGGAAAGGGGAAGGTGAGTGGTTGTCCGCAGTTTGATAGGGTTTGATAGGGACAAATACACGTACCGGCATTCTAAAATGTTGTCGGTGGCTGATTTATGGTATTTTCTTTTCTTTCTCTCTCTTTTTTTTCTCTTTCTCTCTTCCTCTCTCTCCCTCTCTTTCTCTCTTCCTCTCTCTCCCTCTCTTCCTCTCTCTTTCTCTTTCTCTCTTCCTCTCTCTCCCTCCCTCTCACCCTCTCTTTCTCTCTCAGTTCCCCCCTCTCTCTCTCCCTCTCTCTCTCCCTCTCTCTCTCTCTCTCTCTCTCTCTCTCTCTCTCTCTTTCTCTCTCTNCTCTCTCTCTCTCTCTCTCTCTCTCTCTCTCTCTCTCTCTCTCTCTCTCTATTCCTCTCTTTCTCGCTCTTTTAACCACATGCTTATGAACGTCAATGTCATTTCATTTTCCAAACGGCGAGGTGAGGGCGGAATGGAGAGGCACTTAGAAGTAAGCACCTCTGCCAAGCGGAAAGTCCTTGACATTATCCTTTCAACAAAACAGAACTTCTCTGACAGAGGTAATCTATCGAGCACATCACAGGGAAAAAAAAACCGCCAGTTTAGAATTTAAATGGGACACGTAGTTCATGGTATGTATATCATAAGAGATCATGAGTGTATATGACGAGTTTAGGTGAGAGAAAGAAATATGTAACTATGGCGGTTTCTGTTTATGGATGTCCCTATCAAAACCTGGCAGACCCAGTTCCACTTATGGCCCAGGATTTCTACCATGCTTTAGTGAGGTTGAATGATATCCTTGTGAGTAATTCTACCATCATGCCAACAAACAAACAAACAAAACTCTTTGTTGTTGATGACAGTATTAGAAAAACATATTATGTTTTTGGTTAGTCTTTTCGGGATTCAATTCCAATTTTGGCCCACAGTGTCTACCATGCTTTATGAGGTTGGTTGATAACTTGTGAATAATTTTACCAAAATGTGTTTGGTTAGCCTTTCAGTGGGAAATCTGATAATATAACATGTACTTGCCATGGAAAGCGCAGTTCACGTCAATTACATATAGCATGTCAGCCATTCGCAACACTTAATGTTTTCATGCAAATTGTACGCTGTTCCTTATGAAACGTTTATAGAGACTCACGTACGCCTGTTCCTTAAGAAACGTTTGGAGAGACCCACATAATTAAAGAAAAAAAATCTACAGAAGCACTAATCCTTACGTGCGACGTTAATGACCCTTTGTCTGCATGTGGCGCCACATTTTGTTTTCCTTTGGCGTGTCTATAACAGCCATGCTTGTTGACTGCGTGCTGCTAGTGTTAATCAAAGTCTCCCGCCGACGATGGTGTTTCAAGACATCTGGAAATGGCTGTCAGTGCTTCTGTAGATTTTTGTATTCTGTGCGGAGACTTTGCAGAGACTTTGCCATATATGCCGCTTACGGATTATCATAAACAGCGTCAATCTGATCTTGCCCTTTGTGGAATTTCTCTCTCTCTCTCTCTCTCTCTCTCTCTCTCTCTCTCTCTCTCTCTCTCCTTTTTTTCTCTCACTACCACTCACGCATATTTAAAAGCCTGTGTTACCGAGAGATAGAGAGAAATAAAATTGTTAATCGGTGCTTGTCTTATTAATGGATAGCAGTTCGGGTTTCTCTCTGTAGCGAAATGGTAAGATCAGGCTCAAGAAGAGAATTTCAAAGAAGGGTTTGAAGGGGGAGCGAGGGATGAGGATAGATCGAATGAAGAGGAGAGAAGAAGTCAAGAGACAAGCCTTGAGAGAACACAGTTATAGCTACAAGTACTCAAGCCCGAACAAGCCAAGCTGCAGAAAACTCGCCCACGTAGCTCACTTCCATTTTCCCGTCATGGGAATGGGAGGGACACTACCATAGCTATCGATTTTCTTCGCTGAAAAGAGGACAGTATAGAAAACGCAATAGGGTTAGAGACGGGAGGAGAGAAAGAAGGATGTGTGTACATTATTATGGGTGGAGGGAAGGAAGGTAAGGTGGTGAGAGAGGTAGCTCTTCATGCAGCGGAAATCTGGGAATGTCGACACCTCCTTTTTGAGATAGAGGCAGTACACCCCATCCGGCTGTTCAGCGTGAATTGGCCGCGTGTGGAAGAAATAGCATTAACCAAGAAGTACATTACACATTGCCCGTGTTATTCTTTATTGTCTCGTGTCAAGAGTTTTGCCAGTGCTGACAGATAACAGTGATTATTTGGGAGCGAATCACAGATTATTTTTACGACTTTTTTTTTTCTCTCCCCATTCGAGCGTCGGCACAGCACAGCGCAGCGTCGATAATGCAGCAGGAGGCTACTATAAATAGTTGCTTGGCGGTTACAGTAAGTTTCCAGAAATTCTCAAACTCCGCACATACGATTCCCGAAAAACAAAAGGTGTGTTTCCCGAAATATCTATCCTGTTCTGCGATAAATGCTTTTGACAGATCTTATCAGTGTTGCTGTGTGAACTGCATGCTGTCTTGTGTCAAGATCATTGCGAGGAAATGGGAAAATGTTGATTTTAAAAATCAGTTGTAACGTACAGCTTTATCATGGAATTTTTAGAGAAATCTTGACAAAAACAAAACTATCAAGGCAAATTTGACAGATTGATATTGCGCTGTACATTTAAAGGAGAAGTTATGTTAGTTAAGAAGAGAATGTTGAGATCCACGTTCTAATTCGGGAAGGCATTGCTTTGTATGGGCAATGAAGTAGGACTCGTCCATTCACTCCACAGGCAGAATGGTTTCAAGAATCTGAAGATTGAAACCAAGCATGATAATCAGCAGTGTTTTAACACCCATAAAATTTCATATCTTCATACAAGCCAGGCAAACCGAGGACTCAAACAGACAGCTACCGCTAGTCACAGCTACCGCTCGTCTCATCAGCTGCGTAAGTAAGCTAACAGATAGAATAATCAGCGATAGGATGGCCTGGTATCTCGAAAAGGAAGAAATCATGATGGACGAACAAGCAGGATTCAGAAAATGTAGGTCAGTAGAGAACAAATAACCTACATGTCACGAAGAGGGATGATCCAAACCCATAAAATTCAGTTTATGACTGGAAATGAAACGTGTCGTGCGGATATCCTGGGGCATAAAAATTTGGTCGTTCAGAGTGTTTGCATTGGAAAGTGCAATAAGTTGTAACTGAAATGTCAGGAGATGAAATGCTACCGACCTAGCAGCTGCCGCAGAGTACCGTTTTCGGTTTTGCCATTCTGCTGAGGGAAGGCCTGTGGGTAAAGGATAGAACAGAGAAGAACATGCAATGTGTTGCAGCTTTGAAGCGATTATGCCATTGATCGTAACCTTCATGCTGTGCACTTGACTTACATTATTATTGATGCCTGGTCCCTCCACCAGGTTCCACCCTTTTTCCTTGCGTTTTCTCTTTCTCCGGTCTTCACTACATCTCTCCAGTGGCGTTGCGTCAGTGGCGCCAAAGATGCCAAGACACTGCCGTTCCCTCCTCCTCTACGCCATCTTTTTCTAGTTTGCAGTGAAATTAACAGTATTTAAGACTAACGGATCAAGATGTTTCCGTAAATACCAGTACAGTAATTAATAGACCAGATATGTCCAGCACATGAAAGATGCTCTCAGAAAGTAAATACCAGTATAGTAATTAATAGACCAGATGTCCAGCACATGAAAGATGCAGTCAGAAAGTACATACCAGTATAGTAATTAATAGACCAGATGTCCAGCACATGAAAGATGCTCTCAGAAAGTAAATACCAAAATAGTAATTCATAGACCAGATGTCCAGCACATAAAAATGCCCTCAACAAGTAAATACCAGTATAGTAATTATTAGACCAGATGTCCAGCACATGAAAGATGCCCTCAGTAAGTCAGTGCAAAGGTAGATATTTAATGAAAGGGGCTAACTAGGTGCAGCGGAGTTCATCTTGGCTCTTTATGAAATGAAAGAAGTTAACTCCCTTGTATGCATTATTAGACGAAGAAAGCAAACTTGGAATGAAACATCCTTTGGCACTTGTTGTTATAATCAGTTTGCCCGATGATTCTTAAACTTTGGCACCCCCGAACAAAAAGGCCAGGCTACGCCACTGCAGCTTTCCTTCGTCTCTCCCACTTTCACTGCCTCCTCTACTCAGCTCCCTGGTCTTTATTCTTGTCTTCTCATTTCCATCTGTGTATTCTTTATGCTTCAGTGATGTGCAAGGTTCAAGGAGGCCCAGGACAGACTACATTATTTAATCAATGAGCGTTCAAGACCAGCAGAATCCATGATGTCTAGGCAAGACTTCACTTCTAGGCTTCCCTCCTCATCTATGTCCTCCCCCCTCCCCTCCCCTCCCACCTTTACTAAAAAAAAAATCGTTCCCTCTTATGTAGGCGTTGCGTAAGTTCCGTAAGTTCTAGAATTTCACTTCTCCCCTTCCCTAACCTCCCCTACCCTTTTCTATTCCCCCCCCCCCCCCCCCCCCNTTACCACCCTCACAATTCAGTCATATGAAGATCATATTGCGTCTCACCAGTGGTGGATCTTCTCTTTGGGGGATGGGAAGAGACATTATCTTGCCTCCCTCCCCTTCTCTTGAAACAATCCCTTAAATTGACCTTTTTAAAACTCCTTTGTGGATACATTGGTCAAAAGAAAGTAGACAGATCATTAAACCGGTGTCATATTTCACTAAAGCTGAACGGAGGACAAAACCATTTAGGACCTTTGATAGTTGGGAGGCATGCCAGGTCTGCCAATGGATCAGACACAGGATACAGTTTATGTGGGACTCAGTGAAGCCTGTACACCATGATGATGGTGAGGATATAAAAAGTGCAAAGTCGTAACATTCTGTAGTGTGTGACTTTTGTGTCCTCTTGATACATTCACCAGTGGCAGTATATATATCATCCTTGCGTTAATTAACGTATTGCTGCAGTGAACACTACTAATGTTTTCGAGGTTTTTCATAGTTGCCGCAACGCGTTAAGTAACGCAAGGATTAGAAGTTGACATTCACTTTGATCTAGCGGTTACTGATCTAATATTATAAGGTTTGAGGGTTTATAGGTCTTTGGAATCTATTGTTTTTTCTTCTTTTGGTCTTATTCACAATTGGTGTTATTCTACAAATACCACTGTGATTTCGGGAAATTTCTTCCATGGTGGCGAAAGTACTTTTTTTGCCCGATCTTTTAACGGGAAGAAAAGGGGGAGGGGACGGGGGTCATTGCTCAAAATTTTTCACAAATCACTTTCGAAAAATGATCTCTTTCGAAAAATGTCACCTCGAATTCTGATTTGGTCCCCAATTTTTCATTTGGCTAGTTTTGACCTCGTGCAAATACATAGGCCTACACACTTTACTTTTTTTTTTAATCTAGAAGACTCAAATTGTACCTGGAACTTTAAAATCGGATGCTTTATTTAGATCACAGGTCATTTTACATATTTCTACACCTGACACTGGCTGGCAGGGCTCCCAAAAAGGGAGATTTTATATATTAGCGGCTTTATTGGGTTGTACAAAATGAGTGATTTGCCCCTCTTAATGGGTGCCAAAATCCTGTAGAAATAAAATGAGAGACTGACAAACATACAGCTAGAGAAAAAAAATCAAGCTGTAGTGAATGCATCCAGAAGGCCACATACAATAATGTTTAATGGGTGTAACTTCAATTTGATTCTCTGCCGTTAGAGAAACGGCCCCCACCGACCCTTCATGTAAACCGTATCATGTACCTAATTATATGACTGATGTGAAAGACTGATATGACTGATGTGAAACACGTGACAAAAATCTTGGTGCTGTCTTATCTTAACTGAAGATCTGAAATGCCTCTTATGGTATATGTATATATTTGCACAAAAATGATCCGATTTTATAATAAAATGAATTATAAGACTAAAACGTTGATAATTTTTTTATATTTCTTGGAGGCAAATTTGAAAAAAAAAACGTGCAAAGCGTCACACACGTGACATGGAACAGGTCTAAATCGTTTTTTGTCTTTGTAACTTTACTATGATATGGAATTGTTTAACTGACATGTCTACTTTCTTTTGATCGTGATTATATAATTGTACCTGTACATTTAGTAAGTTTCGCAGGTCTGTTTGGATAAGCTTACACCAGAACTGTGGTACACGGATAAAAAATCATATATGACGGGACAGAACATGAACATTTAAAGCACTATGATTACTGAAATCACACATGTTCACAATGTACCCGTACATTTACATTTAACAATAACATATAATAATATAGACCACTGAATACTTGGGACGATGTGTGAAGTGACCGTTCCCATAGGGTTGTTGGGTGAANNNTAGGTGGCCTTATCTGTATTGATTCCCACCTCCTCCACCATCACCCCCTCCCCAATTCCACGAACTGAGGAGCAGCCTTTATACTATGTCTATTCGCTGTTCTTATATTTTGTTTTTCAGCTTAGAGCTAAGGGCTTTACCAAGCTGGATGCTGTAGAACCGAGTGAAGGCATGCTCAATTTAGCCAAGTCCAAGGATATCTACACTAGAACATTCCAGTGCTTTCTCAATGGAAACCAGCTCCCAGTAGAACCGGGTAAGATATTCTAATCTCTTGGTAATTTCAACATTGCCAGCTTCGTGGTCATCGGTGTTGTCATAAATAGTGTCATCATTAAAGAGCTGTAACTGGAGGCAGCGTGGCCGTATGGCTTGTGAGTCGTACTCAGAAACTGAAAGACTGTCAAGTCTGAGGTTGGTGTCTTCTGCTCGTGGACTGGGGGGGGACTTACGCTGAGTGAGTTTCTTATCGTGCGTTATTCATTGTGCCATGGTGATTATTTACTACATAATTGTGCATCGGCTTTTCTCCCCTGCACAGATGGATAGAATCCACTTTTCTACAATCCATGTTAAAACAGAAGCAAAACAAATATGCATTCCCAGTAAAATCTTGCAAGGTTTTTCAAGGATTTATAATAAATACTACAGAGTCTGAGGAAAGTAAGTTGGCCCCTTCCTATATCTGAAATCCACCTTTCAGCACAGCATATTTGGGTAAACCCCTGTGTTTTGCTACCTTATGTGAGCCTCTCTAGCTACTGGTTCAAAAAATAAAAAAGACCANAGCAATGACTTTGTTAGGTATCTCCTTTGTAATACTGTATTATGTTTTTTCATATATGGTGTGTATTGTTCTATGTGTTTGTATTATTTATGAATGAGGTGTATAACACTGTGTGACATTGTAAACCAGTTTCCCTACGGGGTAAGTAAGAATCGCCATTTCATTTTCATTTTCATCTTTCTCAGCTTTACTTTCCTGGAAAAAAGTATCACATCTTGAAAATGTGAAAATTTTAATGTTAACCATCTAGGAGTGAGTTTCTTATCGTGCGTTATTTATTGTGCCATCGTGATTTTTTTTATGACATAATTGTGCATCGGCTTTTCTCCCCTGCACAGATGGATAGAATCCACTTTTCTACAATCGATGCTAAAACAGAAGCAAAACAAATATGCATTCCCAGTAAAATCTTGCAAGATTTTTTAAGGATTTATAATAAATACCAAATTCTTTGCATCTCGAAAATTTATCACGGATTCGGATGAGATAATGAGTCTGGGCAATTCAAGTTTTAAACAAGCCAAGTCTGCTACAGAGTCTGAGGAAAGTAAGTTGGCCCCTTCCTATATCTGAAATCTACCTTTCAGCACAGCATATTTGGGTAAACCCCTGTGTTTTGCTACCTTATGTGAGCCTCTCTAGCTACTGGTTCAAAAAATAAAAAAGACCAACAACGGGTATTTGTGTTGTGTGTCGCGTGAAAATCACTGAATATGTAGAATCCTATTAATCCGCTAAAATGTAAAATCCCCTTTTCTTGGGGCCCTGCCAGACAGTGTCAGTCAATGTAAAAAGCCCTGTGATGAAGCATGATTTGAGCCTCATAAATCTAAAATAAAGTGTGTTTGGCCCATGTGTGAGCACGCAATCAAAACCAGCCTAATGAAAAGTTAGGGATCAGGTCAGAAAGAGACGTGACAAACTTGAACCAGATTTGTGAAAATTTTGGGGCGTTGACCCNCCCCCCCCGCCCATTTTTTTTCCCTTTTTTTTCCCTTCCTCTTAAAAGGTAGGCAGTGGATTTACTTTGCCTTTAACCTCCATGTGGAAAAACTCTGAAATCACATTAGAACGTTGAATAACACAGGGCGGAAATAACAGTTTGATCCATTTACCTCTACAGCACACTCCCCGTCGCCTTATCAGGGTCCAAAAGGAAATTAAAAAAAAAAAACAAAAGGGTTCTGCGGTGATATGAGTCACGGAAATGAAAGTATATTCATTTGCTTGTTACAGAAGGCGCGAGCAAAAAAATGCTCCTTAGCCTACCAACAAGTGCTAAAGTTCTCGTTCACTTTGTGTTCAGGAGCGATATAAAAGTCGGGTCGATACGACCCGCTCGGGTCGAATTGTTACTAGGCAGAGCGTATAGTATGAATGTTATTTGCATGCGTGAGTGTTGCGTGTGTATGTGCGAGTGTAGTTGTGTGTGTGTGTGTGTGCGTGCGAAAGGTCTGTTATCTTGTATATAATGTGTATAATAAATCTTGTGCAGATAATTGGGTGAGATCGACAAGGAATGATAGGCCACATAAAGACTAACGAACAAGCAAAACAAAGAAAACATATTGACAGCTCTGTTTCATTAAAAACTGTAAATTTAGGCCCCGTGCTGTTGTACAGTGCGCAATCTGATGGTAAGATTATGCACGAGGAAGAGTTTAGGGGCCTCTGATCCTGTTAATGGAAATGTCTGAGTGCAGAATGCGCATGAACTAAATGGGTTCAACAATAAACAGTAGAATTAATGCAAGAACTTTGTAGGTTTACTAGACTAGATGTTGCGGGATTGAGCAAAGCAACTAATGTCGATGCCAGAAAACAGGAAATTCGAAATTTTCGGTTAAGAAAGGGGCGGGAAGTGAGAGAGTGAATGACGGAGAGAGAGAGAGGAGGGGCAGTGGAAAGGAGGACTTAGGATTATAATAGTAATGCGATTTATGAGTCTCGTATCCAGGCTAATGCCTGCTCACGTGACTTCACATTATCATTACTCCAACAGGCCTGATCACTCCATGATTTTCTCAGTCCCTGGGGAGTATACAGTGCCGTTGCAATTTGTAGACGCTGATCACTGGCATTCTGGTATCTTCACTGCATATAGTCAGGTACCCACTTTACAGACGGGTGGACTGAGGAATATGTGAATGAAATGCTTTTCCAAGGCACCTGCAACACAACCACGGTCGGGAATCGAACCCAGGATTTTTGGATCTTGAGTCCAAAGCCACAACCATTCGACCACGTTGCTCCGCAGCATGATCCTCTTTGGTCATAATATACATAATATTATGTGAAAATAATCTATTTTCATCGTCTTTCTTGTCTTTATTTCCATGTAAGAAATATAATATTGAGGATTCAGGCCGTTGCCACGTACTCCATTAACGTTTTTAATGTCCTCATTGGCCAGTTCACTCATAGACAATTTCGATTCCTTTGGGAGAGTACATTTTGTCGCTGCCATTAACAGATGCTGGTCACAAGCACACAGCACTCTAACCACGTATTTGTCATTACTTATCTCCAGGCAGCAATAGTTACTGCCCTGATTTTCAGACATAGGAATTAAATTATCGTCACAGGCCTGGCCTGTTCACTCAAGGACAATCTTGACTCCTCGGGGAGCGTGCGCTGTGTTGCTGCCATTAACGGATGCTAGTTACTTAGTCACTGGCACTCGAACTATATTTTTTTGTTACTGTTTATCTCCA
This sequence comes from Ellobium chinense, assembly GCA_033807755.1. Taxonomy (NCBI): domain Eukaryota; kingdom Metazoa; phylum Mollusca; class Gastropoda; order Ellobiida; family Ellobiidae; genus Ellobium; species Ellobium chinense. The sequence continues at coordinate 515,729 of JAWQUT010000079.1, read as the reverse complement.
GGTACTCGCATGCAGCAGGTAGTTCCTGCCCTGGTTCTTAGACATAGGAATTACATTATCATCATAGGCCCGTTCACTCAAAGACAATCAGGACTCCTTGGGGAGCGTACATTGTGCCGCTGCCATTAACGCGTCCTGGTTACTAGCACACTAACCATATTTTTTGCTACCGGTCGCCAGGCAGCAGGTAGGTACTGGCCTGGTCCTCAGACAGTGTATTTTGAACAGTGATCGTGATCTGATCTTGCTTTGTCTTCTGTCAGATCGCTATGACCTCGCTCTGATATGCGGTGGCATGGGTCAGGGACACATTCCATGCTCAGGGATGGATGAGCTTATTCGAGTGGTGAAACCAGGTGAGTAGCACACACCAGAGTGTTTTGAAAGGTTACAGACCTGGGCAAAAGGGACCTACTCCGAGTGTGATTGAATTAGGGGCAGGGCCAGGAAAGGATAAGAACCTTGCGAGAGTACATAGATACTGTCTATAATTTTATCCCGAGAGTGGTTTTTTTTTCTTCTTCACCATTAGTCCTATTCCTAATCCTGCTCTTAAGCCTGACCAAAAATCCTAGAGGTTTGTTTGTTTGTTGCATTTAGGGCTTTACGGCTATATTGCGCTTCTCAGGTTGTAAGAACGGGTAGAATTTCCTAACAATTTTGCTCAAACTGAGGCCCTCTAGGCCTACTCTTTTACAATTTAAAAACTGTACGGTATCAAATAGTACAGTAATATTCAGCAAAATTCTTCCCAGAGTCAGAAGTCTGGAATCACAAAGTGAGAGAAGAATGTGTGCCCCAACTTCCCTTAATTTGTGTACATACAACTTGCCTTTCGTGTCTGGACCTTTAATTGCACAAGATCTCGTTTACTTGTAAGTAAGTTTCCATTCCATAAGTTACGAGAATGCGTCCACGGGCTAGATAGCCAGCCTACATCGTGTGGAGTATTCTGGCCAGATACTATTTTTAACCAAAACAACCATTTTTACGAGATATAAGTTTATGTATTAATATTCACGCATGGCGGCCACCTGTTATTTAGCTTAGTGATTTATAACACTACCCCAGAATCTGAAGAAACGCTCAATCTTCATATGAACTAGTCTGTAAATGAAGTCCACTTTGTTGTTGTTGTTGTTGTTGTTGTTGTCGTTATAGATGAATGTGAGGCATATTGCTGCCGGGCTTTGCCACATACGAAAATCTTATTGTGTGGCTGCCTGACCAAAATACTCTCCATGGGTTAGTCTAGCTGTCCAGCCAAAATACCCCAGTCCAGAATATTAACATTTAGATCTAAAGAATATACAACACGTGTCTAATGCATACACCACTTCAAACATTCATGATAATCTTATTACTTATAATCTGATCTTGAGCCGGTGCATAGTTACTTATGCACTGGGTTTTGAAATGTAAAGGCGACAAAGAATTAATGCACTTGAATGGCTTACTTCTTTATTGATGTTTTTTAATGCATCTGCCAGCGGGCTTCCTTTTAGGAGACACCTGATCTTTAGAAAGCTATTTGTGTTTAGGCGGATGCACTTTACCTTGGGTTTGGACCACTTCTTTGAAGCCACTCAGGTGTTCATACCTTTTCTAAAGAGAGAGACAGACAGACAGGAAAAGGCTGGAGAGAGAGAGAGAGAAAGAGAGAGAGAGAGAGAGCATGTGATGGACAAAGTAAGATTAAAAATTCATGAATGAATAAGAATAATATTTTGTCATATCTATGGCATGTAATGTGATTGCTGTGTTTTATTTTTTTTTTACAAAAATTATATTGTTTTACAAAATCGGGTTAATATGGACAAATAATTACAGTAACAGTGTGGCAAATTAATGTTAAAAAGGGAAAAAAAAGAAAACATAACTCTCTCTCTCTCTCTCTCTCTCTCTCCCTCCCTCCTTCCTTCACTCTTTCTCTCTCTCTCTCTCTCTCTCTCTCTCTCTCTCCTTCCCTTCCTCCCATCACTCTTTTTCCCTCCCTCCGTCCTTCTCTCTCTCTCTCTTTCTCTCTCTCTCTCCCCCTCCTTCANTCTCTCTCTCTCTCTCTCTCTCTCTCTCTCTCTCCCCTCCTTCACTCTTTCTCTCTCTCTCTCCTTCCCTTCCTCTCCTCGCTCTTTTTCCCTCCCTCCGTCCTTCTCTCTCTGTCTCTCTGTCTCTCTCTCTGTCTCTCTCTCTCTCTCTNCTCTCTCTCTCTCTCTCTCTCTCTCTCTCTCTCTCTCTCTCTCTCTCTCTCTCGCAGTTCATAATAAGAGCAGTTGTACAGCATTTAGCGAGCGGAATGGGTAGTGCAACTCAACTTTACAAACTTGAAAAATAAATCCATTTAGCTCACAGACTGTGGCGGAATCCTTCCTCTTGAAGGACAAAAATCATCAGTTTGATAAAACACATACTGACATTGCACTATTCAGTTAATGAATTCCTTTGTACAGGTGAAATCGATAATTTTGTGACTCAGACCGAAGGTGGCTGGAATCCAGTTTTGTAATAATTAATGTGAGTGTGGCAGTTTGGTGTTGAAGCTTTTTTTAAATCTCATTCAGTGGCTTAACAGAGCAACCAGTGTATTAATGATCAGCCTGATGGTAGAGATTACAGAAAACCAGGATAATGATTGCACCAGAGTAGGCTCGCGGACGCACGCCTGCTGTAGTGCGGTCACAAATCTCGCCAAGGAAATGTTGGTGAACACGTTACCTGACCTAGGATTCTCCATATTCGCATAAACACGTTTACCAGACGAACTAGCCACAGACAGTAGAGTTCGCATTTAAAATATTTCAGAGATGCAATCTATTCCGATTCTGTCGAAATTGCGACCTTTTTTTTTTCTGTCAGGCATATTTTAACATTTTATTATGACCTTGATAGCCTTTCTAATGGCGCTATGCTCCGCTCAAAAGTTTCCTACTTTTAGTTTTATTGGATAATCTGGCTCTATCCCTAATCAGTATTCTAGCATATAACATCTTGCACATTATGCCGATTTTGCATATTATATTAAGTGATATTCTTAGCTCTGCCTTATGCAGTGTTAATTCCTCTGTATCAGTTTTTGGTTAGCTTTCTTTGCGCCTCATTGTCGTTTCCTTCTTAGACTAGTAGTCTTTTTTTAATTAGTCAGCTCCAACATAGACTAGTTCACTTTCAATATAAACAAAATATACTGCTTTTTTGTAAAAAGCTGTGACTGCGTCATGAGATCTTGCTTTCGAAGTACAAGATGCATCAGTCAACAGAAAGTCAATGTAACAGAAAATATTAGTCGGTCATATTCCTCTGACAATGGAAAAACAGAAAGCGGGAGTAATGATTATGATTGTTATTGGAGTTGTGGCTTGCACTGCCCCGATAATTATGCATGCATAATGACTGACGGTGGTCTAAGAAGAGATGAGTGAAAATGCTACTTTGAGAGAAGTGGGGAGAGTAGTCGGATGGCACAAAGTGCTGTCGTTAATTAAGAAAGGGGGGGGTGGAGGTGGTGAAAGGAACATGCTAGCCTGAAATGAGGATTGAGAATTGGATGAAAAACAGACCAAAAATAAAAATCACGATCCTGAACGAAAAGTAGAGGTCAGCGGACGGTCGAACTGTCTATTGTGAATGGAAGAGAAAAGCTAGGGTGGTTGGAAAGTTGGGGNGGGGGGGGGGGGGGTTGCGTTGGGGAGAAAGGGAGAAGGGAAAACTGAAAATGCTGTTTTTGTCGCTAACCGTGAGTTCATTAAGAACTCAAGTGCTGTCAGATAATGACTAATCTAACGACTTCTGAGCCTAAGCGGATGGATGTCAGTTTGAGTTGATGGAGAGTTTCTTTTGACACTGATGAGTAATTGCTGTAGAAGTGTTTTGGGTTTTTTTTCCCTGTCAGAATCTAATTTTCGTAAATTCCATAAGCTGAGATCGACTTGCAAAAATTACATTCCGCAAACAAAAAGTTCCGTTCATTGTTTTTCAAAGAGTTTACAGCAAGACTAGTGAATAAGAGAAATACCTATGGGATGATTTTTGGCTACTACCTCTTATTGTTTGGAAGTTATCAATTATAGTAAGATTTTTCTGTCTGTACTACGCAGGGTGGCTTGTGTGATGACTTTAGTGCCAAGATTAGCCAAATACTGTACTGTATTTCTAGCGGAAATCCTGTGATGTGTTCACATTCACGTGAGAAAAACAAAAATAACATCGTGCTGGGGCTCGCGAAAAGCACTCCCAACTTTTCGCGAAAAAAGAAGCCATTTCGACAGTATTGTCCAAACCCCAGAAATCTTTTGGTAGTATTTTTAGAAGTACTTTTAAATGAAAAGAATAGTAGATGTACCATGTGGTCCTGTTTGTATGTCTGGCTCCATCACCTTGATGTACGGTGGATTCGGCGTAACCGCTGAAGTTTGTGCATGCTTTTCTTAACAATGCCTTTCTCCCAGCGTCATGGTCAGATGAATAATGAATGTTGCGGGTTATTGTAATGAAAGTGATTGTTATTTATGATANAATTTTTTGGTAGTATTTTTAGAAGTACTTTTAAATGAAAAGAATAGTAGATGTATTATGTGGTCCTGTTTGTATGTCTGGCTCAATCACCTTGATGTACGGTGGATTCGGCGTAACCGCTGAAGTTTGTGCATGCTTTTCTTAACAATGCCTTTCCCCCAGCGTCATGGTCAGATGAATAATGAATGTTGCGGGTTATTGTAGTGAAAGTCATTGTTATTTATGATATGCACTATCGATTGTGGCTTAAAACCCAGTAATAATAATTCAAAAAGACAATTTTTTTTACTCTCTCCCACACTTAATATTATTTGAAAGGACGACACTTTCTATCTCCNACCAACTTCATGTTCTTAAAACAGACCGAAATTTTCTCATTTTCTCCGAATTTCATTCCCTTAAAAGGGCAGTACCTTTTCGCGTTCTCCTACCTTTATGTCCTTGAAAGGAACGGTAATTTCCCATTTCCTATGAGCTTTGGGTGATACTTTGTTGCTTGTTCGCAACTTTATGTAGCATACTAAAAAGAGCAGTACTTTCTTTGTATTGGCTTCATACATGGTGAGCGAGATAATTTCTTTTCTAAGGCTGTGAAATTGACGATAATTTCTTACTTTGGTAAATTTTGCCTTGAATGGCCTTGTCGTAGTTCGCTGCCCCTAACCTTTGCCCTAATGCCCATTGAGACGGGAACCCAAACCCTAATGCCCATCGAGAAGGGTCTCTGGCCCAGAAACCTACAAAAGCCATCGCCGCTGATAGTAAAGTGAGCCGTTTTCATAATTTTATGGAGGATACTTTTCTTTCAAATCATTCTCTCTTTTGTTTTTTTCAACGTCACCTCTCCATGAACGATTTTTTTCTCACTCTCTCCCAACCAGATGGGCTGTTTCACAATGATGAAAATGATACTTTCTCAACTTCATGTACTTAAGAGGCGGAAGAACTTCATTTAGCTCAAACTTCATTTAGCTCATTCTGTTTCTTATTTTCGTGGTCACATCCTTCTGAACAATGTTATCTCACTTCCTCCATTTTAGATGACCTTGTTATAATGAGGCGTAAGAAGTACTTTCTCAAGTACATGTACTTTCCCAATTTTAGTACAGAATTTTCTTCCTAGTCATTCTCCTTTCTTTTTTTCAGCGTTATCTCCTGAAAACGATTTTCCTTCTCCTTTCCAGGTGGCCTTGTTGTCATAGTGATGCGTGAAAAGTATTTGACCAGTGTGGATGAGTACAGGGACAGGCTGGAGCCCCGGATGAAAGAACTGGAACTGGAGGGCAAGTGGGACATGGTCTCCCGGACTGTGGTACCTCGATATTCCTTTGAGAACAACGGCGTTGTCTTTTTGTTCAGAGTGAAGGAGACCTCTACCAGAGAATGATAGTCTTAATGCCCTACCAAGGATCTTTATAGAGGTGTTTTATTTATATAATATATTTTTATCTAGAGGGATTGATCAATACTTTTGGTTACCGACCTGTAATTTTTAACTCAGGTTTTATCAGGCTGGTGTGGACTATAAAAGAGATTGAGCTCCTCTTCCCCATCATCTCCCATTGACCCACAACATTCTTCCCTTCCTCTCCAACAGCCTTATATCCTTTTACAAGTATTTTTTGTATATCTCACATTTCAAGATTATTGGTAGTAGAGGAAGGGTGTGGAAATGATGAAACAGTTTATGCTGCTGTTTATGAAATAGGTCCTTCTTTTCTGACAGACCGCAGTGCTTTGCCTGTGTGTCATGCCTTTGATGTCATGCCTTTGAATACTCCCCTTAATAAAAGTCATGCTTATGGAAATGTAAACTTAGATGAAGAGGAAGGCAAGGGTTGGGGGTCTATGGGCTACAGTTCTCCCCTTGGGCTTTTTGATTCACCCGGCAAATTACGAACAAATCATGAGATTGTTTACCTAATAATAGCTATAAATGGTCCCAAATCGCTCTGGCTGCTTCTTTGAATAATTTTGAGAGGAATAGGCTCCCAGACACCGAAAGAACTGCTGCTTCAGTAACCATGCGCGCGTCATTGGCGCACAATTAAGCCCAGCTCCCAGCTCAAACAATCATGGATCCCCTAAAGATAAGTCAAGTAAAATAGTTTGAAAACCTCTTTAAGTGTCTGGTTCAGGTTCTGAAATATCTAACAGATCAGAGAGTCTTTGGGTTGTTACGGAAATTATTTGGAACAACCCAGTCCACAGATTTGATTGGGACACACTAAGATCCGAGAGACTGTGGGCTGCCCAAATTTGATTGGATACACTTAAGAGTCTGAGAGACTGTGGATTGTTTAGGAAAATTTTTTGGAACAACCAAGTCCTCAGATTTGATTGGACACACTTAGAGTCTGCTAAGTCCTTGTAGCTTTGTATTATGGAGGGTATGTCAAAAGAAGGGCAGAGGAAATTACAGGCCTGTAACTTCAAGCACACATTGTTATTACAGTATTGTCTCCCAGTCCGCCCTTTCTGTCACAATCCTATTCAAATTTTATGAAGCTTCATATTAACGAATCATTGCACAGACAAGATGTGCTATTGTTGTGTCAAAGAATGCACTGTTGGGAATGGATGTTTACCTTTTCATTCAGCTATTGGATGCCTTCTGTGCATGTGTTAAACATCATTTTTCTTACAGAATAAAATGATATAAAGAATGGATCTGGTCAAACTATTTACATATTTATAATAGTAACATTTTATATACATCAACATATTAGTTCAGGAAAGAAGACTGACTGGGCAAATGAGGGTGCTCTGTATTCCATCAGTTTTTTCATGACTGTTAAGTATGTTCATCTGGATGGTTGGGAGTTACTTTCACTAATCTATAACTTACAAAGCAAAATGTAGGCATGTTTGTTTTCTATCATAAGATCATTCCAATGAATATTAGTTTGGCCAAAGAGCAATACTGTGACTGTCATAAATATTAAAATTAGCTTTTTTGTTACATCAATAGCCCTGTTATGCCAGCTTGTAAACATTTCATCAACTCCAATTGCTCTGTTTCCCATATGCTTAGGACCCTGTCAGATTTATAAAATTTGGAAGCTTTTAGACAAGATCAACCTCATTTGGAAAGTTGGTACATTAAATAAATCTAATCCTTTTTTACAAAGAGTATTAAGAATAAATTTCTCATTCTCCTGAAAAAATTCATGCACAGTACATCAGTCTCGCACCATTATAATGTAGTTATCATTATTATCATTGTGTCGCATGTTAGAACATACTGGATTCTTTTTAAGATACAAGAAGAATAATTTAATATATTGGTCAATATAATTATTGGTAGGTATTGCATTCAGGCAGTGGTCAGTCACATCAGATCAGACAAGATCAACCAGTAATTTTCTCAGCTCTCTGAGAAGCATAGGATGTTTAGCCCTACTAGCATTCAAACAATGGCCTACATTACCCAATTGGAAAGAGACACGATCTTTTCCAATAGGTTGTTAATTAGAAAACTCACCAACATAAACAAGTTATGTTCTCTGCAAAACTGCACACTAAAGTGCTGATTAGAGCAAATGAGGGTGAAGATCTTAACTGTTACTTGCAATAACAGCAGATGCCTGACACCAGATTTCACTCATGTCCTGTTGATACTACTATGCAAGTTTATACATGGGCATTTCTGGATTCTATCTAGAAATAGAATTATCAGGAACCAAAAATACACTGTGATATAAACTGAAGTAACTGTGTGAAGACAGAAGCAGTCAGAAAACCTCACATAGTAACATGCATGGAGGTATTTAAGAGATATGGGTGAAATCTTGTGTCAGACAACCAATGATATGGCAAATAACAGTTGCTATAAGATCATCACCCCTCTATGTAGAAAAATGCACCATGCAGCACTTATGGTGTGCAGTTTTGCATGATGCGTTGTGCATCATGTTTTCTGCATTGCAGCGTCTTGGAAAAGGCCATGTCTCCCAATAATGGTCAAATGAAATTGGTATAATGTGCATGAAAGTTGCCGCTTTGAGGCATATACCGCATGACTGTGGGAGGGATGAAACTTATTCATGATTATTATCCCGACTCTAGTGCCATAATAACTTATTATAACTTACCTCTTTCAGTATAAATGTGATCACTCCATTGTAGTGGGAAGTTAATTTAGTGAATGCTACATTTTGTAAAAAATTTTGGGGAATCAGCGAGGAAATCACAGGGTTTGAAGAGCGTTAAAGCTGCTGAAGGAAATGGGGGGG
>JAWQUT010000079.1:493535-506974 GCA_033807755.1 Ellobium chinense | reverse complement strand
GTGAATTTCTTATCTACGTCAGGCATAAAATTTAATCTGAGAACTCTGATAGTTTCATCACTATCAGGTTACATCTTTCTCTGTGTTTTATTTCCATCCAGATAATATGTATCAGCCATTGCTAACACTAGATAAAAACTGTACTGAAATTTTATTTTTAGAATATTTTATATTGAGGGAACAAATCTTATATCAGGTATAATATTTAACCTAAATGTTTTGTCACCGTCATGTACTTTTCTGTTTTTATTATTGTCTTGATAAGCATAAACTGTTCCTCGTATCTTTTTTTTGTTTTTGCGAATTTTACTAGATGTGCTATCTTTTTTTTTGTTTCTGCGAATTTTACCAGATGTGCAGATAGGTAAAGAGGAGAATAATCCTGAACATTTAGCAAGCACAACTTCATTAGATTTATACATTCCTGAATTTTGTATCCCGTTGCATGAGTACATTAATGTGCATAGATACACGCTTATTGAGGTTGAAATCAGTGGTCATTCCTTTTATATGCTTTTTGATTAATTTCCTGCTAACTCATGCAACTTCGCTTCCTCAAAATGAGAACGAAATTATTTTTTAATATTTACGGTAATAATTTCATCACCTTCCTGCAACCTTATTGTATGTATGTGGCATCTCAGAATTGTGTGCAGTGTTTCGTTGTTTCCGTTTCAGATCATCATCTCAGTACTCATCTGTGCAGTCACAGTGTTTGGTTGTAACTAAATGCTCCACTGATCAGCGTTTTCTCCATGTCATATGGGAGGGGAAAGACATTTCCTCTTTGTCGTAAATTTAACAGGGGATTTGTAAATTTTTACAGGGATTTTTAGGATTTCCTCAAGCAATTTAAACTTTGAAGTGCAGGAAAGAAGGTAGGGAATATAATGCGTTCAGTGTATTTTAAAGGAGATTTTGAAATTTAAGGGACGAAACGCGCGATCCCATGATCTGGAGAAGACAGTGATTGATACCGCACATCTGATAATACAGATCTGACATTTTACTTAAAATGTATGGAGAGTGAAGGGAGAGGAAGTCTTATAAAATGTGGTGGTTCAGGAAAACACGACACAGTGATGAACTTTCAATCTTTAGATACTGTATTATTGTGTCTGTATTCCTTATTTTTTTCAAAAACAATTTGCATTTTATTTCCAGGTTTTATCAATATTCGAAGCTGAGATACGCATATTTTAGTTCTGAAAGTGATAAATCTTAAAACTGAGAAAAGTGCTTTAGAGCAGACAAACTAACATCATACATGCTAGCTGATCGCATGAAAATGATTACTGAACTCATTTGTATGCAGAATTAGAAGTTAAACATGAAGAGGAGGTGGCTAGAATGTTAATTAATGTGATAGTGACGAAAACTCAATTTAGACCTCTAACACAAAATCACTTTTTTTTATCTAGCACAAAAACTTGATCTTCAACTTCCAACGGGTTTCCTGGACCTTCACATTATTTAAAAGACAGTTTTGATGGATGACATATCAGGGATGCAGGTAGCTGTTAATATTGTTTTCTGTGTATTGTCTTAAAAAAGAAAGACAGACTGTACAAAGACCAAAGATCGCATAGTCCATAGTTGCATGGCAATATCATGTACTTTCATTTGGAGTATTCAGCATTTGAAAAGGCAGAATAAAAACTATGTGATATGTTTCATGTTGAAAGTGTTGCACATCATTTAACTGGTGCCAGAGTGAGTTCACATTAAGCAGGAAGCCACTAATTCTAATTCTGCTCCATCCGCAAGTGTGTGGCATTAACCTGTGCTTGCTGAAGATTAAAATATGAGACCCTTTTTCACAATGTACTTTCCCCAATTACAACATAGTTACGTTTTGCTGAACACTCTAGCTGTTGGCTTACTTTACTGTTACATGTACTCAGCTGAGTGCTGAAATGTTTTGTATCAAGAAAAAATAAATAGGAATCTCTTACTGGAGAGCAAGGCAACAGAAGATCTTCAGAGAAAGATACTGTACCTCCATCTAACAAGTGTTCCGGCCCTTTGACTTCCTGACACTCTTAAGGGGTGTAAGCTGACACTCTATACTGTAAGCATATTAATATGATAAATAGCATCTCGCAATTTCCACCGGCCTGATCGGAGCCATTTATTTTTTTGAGACTGCTCATGTGTTTAAACGTCCTGCCACCCATAACCAGTCAATACAATTCAGTTCAGTGTTTACTTTAGACACTGCAAATTTTAACTTGCATAGAGTACAAGTACAAAATATGACTATACATGCATATATTATTATATTAACATGCATTTCAAAACCTCATTCCAATGAAGATTACAAAAACTTTCGCTATTTATCCTGTCTGTCTTCTGATTTTATAAGAATGTCTAACCTGTCAACAAGAATGTCCTGGTTTTCTACACATGACAAATTCAGCTAGTGGGAAAGGTGTCATGTTTCTTCAGCCTCCGTTGATGTCTAAAGGATTACAGCTTCAAAAGATTTTGCACTTTGAGGCTGACATGTCGGTTGCACTGAAAAAAAAAAGGGGGGGGGAAGAGGAGGGGAGAAACCCTCATGGCATCTGAGGGTTTTAATTTCTAAAGCGAACCAGATGCTTAATTCTAGCAGCGCGAGGCGCCACAAATCTGGTCTCCCGCTGGCTGCATAATCATTGTTAAGAATGTATGAATGAATGAATAGCTTTCATTAGGCACTAGGCCAATCAAATATAGTACATATTTCAAACATGCATAGCATGTACACTATCGCAGTTCACACCTACATTTTACACAACTTCAACCACTCCATCTTCCTTACATATCGTTCCATTAACAAAGCAGTGACATTCCCATACATGAATTCTTGCATATCACAGTATTCTCTTTCGTATGATCTTTACATTAACTCTCTTTCTCCTATTTGTATCCCTTCCCTTTCACACCCAAATCTACATACGCATCGTCCTCTCATCCCATCCCTGGTCCTCTCTGCTGGAATTGCACTAGGAAAATGTTGATACAGTTTAAATACATTTTGTATAGTCCCTTAATATATTATGGCAAAATATGGCATGGCTAATTTATTCAAACCAGTAGTCCCTTATTCCTGAAACATCTTCACAAATTTATTCATGCTTGGTCTGTGGAGCATATTTGCTGGCAAGTATCTTATTCTATAATTGTTAAATCGTGGACAATTTATTAAAAGGTGAAATTCATCCTGTACCTCCTTGCACTCTGTACACACTCTGTCTTTAAAGTCCACCCTAGGCCTTCGCCACTGTCCCCTAAAGACATAAAGCTCTGTGACCCCAACCTGATTTTCGTGAGGGCTGTTCTAAACGATTTATTAGTCACTACTTCTAAATATCTCTCATACTTAAAATCTTGTTTAATATGTCTATACAGTCTATTTTCACTGTATTCTTCCATTCCTGCACTCCAATTCTGTACAAATATACACATTAATCTCTATTTAAATTCACTCAAAAAGGCCTTTTTATATTTTATTTCCAAATTCATAGCATACCCAAACATATCCAAATCCTATCTGAAATAATAGCTTTTTCAAAAGAGAAGCCCAATTTTCTGTATTCACGTCTAATTCACATTTTAGATATAGCTCTCTATACACTAGTTTAGTGTAGCTATCAATTTGACTGCCCTCATTAATAAGCTATAGCCAGTGCTTAACTATTCTAACGTTTCTTTCAAGAGCTAAGGGGAACACTCCAAGCTCTCCGTATACAGTTATTTGTGATACTCTTCTTCACGCATGAAACAGACTTAAGAAATTGCAAATAAATTTTTTTCGAGCGCATCAGCTCTACAGAATCCCCGTACTTCGCATGAATAATTTAATATGGGCATCACCAGACTATTGAATAGTTTTATCTGCAGGTCCGGAGTGATCTCAGGATTTTTATTAAAATACGTTTTCAGCCCAAACAGCGCTCTCCTACCTTGTTCAGCTAATTTCTGGATTCCATGAGAAAATGAACCCGAACCAGAAAGGAAAATTCCTAGGTATTTAAAGTAATTCGTAACCTCCATCTGCTCTCCTTTGTAATACCATATGTCCAACTTCCCTCTCCTCCCTCCTTTTCGAAAAATCACTATCTTTGTCTTCTTCAGATTCGCAGTGTTATTCCCCATTTATCGCAGTATTCCCTTAGTGAGTTAAGCCCCACCTACAACCCTTCCCTAGTCTCACTCAACAAAACCATGGCATCCGCGAACGTTAGTAACTTAATAATCATTCTGTCTAACTTAACCCCGTCCATCAACTCCAAGCACTCTTTTTCTAGATCGTTCACAAAAAGTGAAAATAAAAAAGGTGAGGTACTCTCCCCCTGTAACACTCCAGATGTCATACTTTAGAACTCGGACGATCTATTTGTTTCCTCTCCACCTTCTGGAACCTTTAGACATACCTTATCTACGCTCAGTTTCACCTTTTCGTACATAATTATCCTTGAGCAACCGTACGATTTTTGAACTCACCCCTTCCTTTGCAACCTTATACTTCGTTCCACCAAATCGTACGCCACTTTGTAATCTAGGAAAGCACAGTAAACTGTTTTTCTTTTAGCTAATAAAAGTTCTATTAACCCATGTAAGATGAAAAGGCAATCTGTTGTACCCCTGTTCCTGCTAAAGCCATACTGTGCACCGTTATATACTGTGTTGTCCTCCGCCCACCTCGTCAAACGGTTATTTATTATAGTATAGTCGTGAAAAGTTTACCAAGACAACTAGTTAAAGTAATAATGCCTTTGTAGTTTTCTGGACTTTGTTTATCACCACTTTTCAAAACTGGGACAACAGTACCCACAGCCCATATATGAGGATAATAATATTCCAAATCCATGATACGATTAAAGAGTACACACAAAAATTCTGCTATCGGTTCTCCCCCATAAATTATAAATTCATTTATGATATTATCATACCCTGCAGCTTTCCCCCTCTTCAAGGCTTTAATTGCTCCCTGAACCTCTGCCATAATAATGTATTTTTTATCTAATTCTTCTACATTTTTCTCACTAAATCTTATTTCGCCCACCTCCCACTCTCCCATTTCTCTTTTTGCGTCCTCCCCAATATGCACCTTCTTATTTGCCAGTCTTCTAAAGTGCTCCAAAAAGTCCCCTTTCACCCTCTCTTGTCTTTTGCCAGATTTAACCTGTTTCCAAAATAATTTCCCATCCCTTTTACTTAATTCAGCTAATTCTCTTGCGTTTCTCAATTGTAATTCTTTCCGTTTACGTCCACACAGATTTCTATATCTTGACCGCGCAATACACATATTTATTCTGTCCTCCTCTGATCGACTTCCCCTATACTCTGTCTCAGACTGACTAAACTCAACCCTTTTTTCCTTGCACTCGCTATCAGACCATTTACCACTCACTATCCTATAACCGGAATTCCCGTGAGTGACCTGCTTAAAATGTCCTCTCCCCGCCCGCTCTACTAAGTGTAAAAAAGAAGATAAACATGATTCAATACTACCCGTATTATCCTCTCCGATCAGCTGTTTCTTTAGCTTCTTCAAGCACCCAGCTGTTTCTCTCGCACTTATTATCTCCACGTACTAATTCTTTTTGTTTTCATTCCATCGTACTTTCTTGCCTGACGTTAATTCAGTACCGTCATTCAGGCCACATTACATTACTACAGTCGATACTAAAAGATACCTGACTATTATCAGAAAAGATAATATTACTATCATGTACAGCAAACTTCGTCATGAGACTAATACTAGAGTAATAGGACATTACATAGAGTCTATTACACTTTCTCCTCTGTGTCCGCAAAATGTCATCTTACCAACCCCTTTATCCTCACCTCCACGGCCATTAAGAATAATTAGCCCTCCCATATGACACAACTGTACCAGTCTATGACCATATTCGTTTACAACTTTATCTCTATTCGAACGCACCACAGCTATATCATTCTTAATTAAATCCAGAATCCCTCTCTTAGTCGCACTGATGTACAGCAATTTCATTATTATCCTTCACAATAACACACTCTTCTCTCTCTCCAGTTCTGGCATTCATATCACCAGCAATTATTACATCTCCTTTTTCTTTCACTTCAACTGACTTATTTAATAAATGATCATAGCCATCCAGATGGGTGTCCATCTCCTCACTAGAAGAGCCTGCAGGTCTCATATAATATACAAATATGAGATACAAATCTACTTTCAAGTGGAAAAGATTTCTACAGACCTGATACATAAACCATCTTCAAATCCCAAGGTAATACACTTATTCCTCCCCACAGTGAATCCCTTACAAAGCATGCTAACCCCCCTGAGTCTCGTTTAACCCTTGGTCGTAACTTCCTATGTTTTGATATACATTTATAACCAGGCAAATCCAGAGTGCTATGTTCTTTCGTCCACGTATCACACAACAGAATTACATCATGCTCACTGTCTCAACCCCTCACACAGATCCATTCTTTCTAACTTACACTCCAAGTCTCCATGTATATTAAACAAGACACACGACAGACTGTTACACAAATAATTCGATAAATGTTCATCATCCTTCTGACAGTTCCCTGGTAACCTGGCCTATCTACTTGCACTAGAGCCAGTGAGGTCTACAGATTTTACCACCCTGCCTTCCACGACCAGCTTTGCAGGGTAAACTATTCCGGCCCTCTTCCCGTTCTTCTTCAGTTCTTTTAGTTCTGGCAGTAGCTTTTCTCGTGCCTGACGAATCTCTAGAGGAAAGTCTTCCCCAACCCCAAAAGCCAACAGGAGCGCGTAGGTGGAACCTGGCTGCTCTCACCCTCTCCCGATGTCGGTAGTCAATGAAGGACGCTATGACTGGTCTCGGCCGATCCTTCCTGCTGCCTACCACGTTATTCTCCCTCTTCCTGCCTAAACGGTGGACACGTTGGATGAGCAGAGAGTCCCATATCTTCAGTTCATCTTTGATAATAGGATAATAGTTACAGAATTGAACAATTTTGATACTCTACACATAAATGCATGCAAGAAGAAGATTAATAACATCATCATAGATACCACACACCCACTTGCGGTGCATATCAGTACGCAGTTGACGATATATTCATTTGAAATGTAACAGAGAGAGGTACAGAAGATCATTCATGCTATTTTCCATCGGGCTTCTACCATCATTATCACAATCATGACGTTGTCCACATTACCGTAGTCCTTATTGTGGAACTCTTCAGCATGTATGTATGTGTGTGCGCACACGCGTATGTGTGTGTGAGAGAGTCTGTGTGTTTATATATATAAACACGTGTGTGTATGATGTGTGTGTGTTGGTGCACGTTTGTATGTATTTGAGTATTTGGGGCGGGAGGAGGATATGGGTGGAGTGTCTTGGGTGTGGCTTGTTATTTGTTCGCTTAACATAAACAATGCACATTATTGTCTATTCTGCTGCAAACGGAATTTATGTGCCTTTCATGGACAATAAAGTTGGATCTTATCTTAATAACAGTTCCGTATGTAGTATGCCGGTGTGACATGCTAAATTGTCCCCCATGCTAGGGTGTCCGGGGGGACACTCTGGCATATGCTAAACTGTCCCCCTCCATGCTATACTGTCCCCCCTATCAACTATACAGAATAAAAGGCAAAATAGGAACTACAGGTATAGTGCGTTCACAAAAAGATGAACAGAGTTTTTTAAAAATATCTTTTTTCCTATTGAATGGATTGTTTCCAAATTTTTCACAGACTTCTAAACCAATTTGTCTTAACAGAAAATATTTTTTTCACATCGTCTTTGTATCTGTGGTAAAGTTTTTTTCTTAAACATTTGGAAATAAACGATAACAGGTAAGTTTCTCAAACATGCATAGTTTTACAGTATGAAAGTTGAAAATGTAAACATTTAAGAAAACGCATAGGTAGAAACTGCGTAAACGTAATGATCACAAAAATAATTTTCAAAAACCGCTTTAGAAGCCTTCACTTAAAGGCAACAAATTAATGCAAACGAGCAGAACAAAAACAGGATAAAAACTGAAAAGACTTATCTAGAAGTAGTGCTGAAGTCAAAACCATTTTGGCATCTGAACGTAGGGGCATATAAAATGTGCATTCAGTAGCATCGAAAGCGTGAAACATTGCCATTGAATAGAACAAGGCTGTAGAAAATAAAAGTATCTAGTGGTGCATTTTTGATCGTTGCATGTGAGTCATAATGTGGAAGTGTGCACACCTACTAGACATTTACTAGAAATGTGATGTCTGTTGTGAAAACCAGATGTGAGAACTGAGCAAAATGGTGGCAGCCATCTAAATCTTTTAAATTTGTCAGTGGAACTTTTTATCAACGGCGGCCGTGTATTGGAGGATGTGGCAAGAATGAACTTTTTAGTACTTTGGTGCTCAGTTTTTCAATATTAAAGAAATAAGATAGTTTATAATAAACATAATATATAGTCTATATACTTCGGAATCCTAAATTTCCATATATGTATGCAATTTTCTTTAAGCAGGATGATGCAAATAATCAAAATGCATCATGACGCTACTGAGGCGCTCTCCTATGACGTCACACCACTGTAAATATACTCAATTTCTGACCAGGCCGCAGATGTAGTTTTTTACTAACGATTATTGAGAAAACTTTTACAACGAACATAGACGAGGGGGGCAAAAAATATTTTCTGTTGAGACAAATTGGTACAGGCAATTGTGCAAAATTTGGAAACAATTCATCCAGGAATAAAAAAGTTCTGTTGAAAAACCTTGATCAAACAATGGTGAACGCACTATAAATGAGATTGTGTCCCCTTTTTTTTACACAACCACTCTCTGCCACTATATTTCCACCTTCCATCCTTTATACAGTACCCTTCTACTCCCATTCACGAATGTAAAACGCTCGCGAAAAAAATAGCGGTAATCATTATCCGTGATGTACGTCCATAGAGATACGATGACTATAACTTTGATTACAACCCTCAGAAATCATACATCATGGTGAGATGTTCGTGTATCATCACTGGGTTGTATTGTTTTCACTGATTTTTTTTTAAATACTTTTTTTTTTGGAGGGGGTGGNAGGGGGGGGGGATACAAACCTTTCGCAGATTTTAACATTCAGCAATTTTAAATGGTATTTAATGTTTAGATCTTTATCTCTCGTCATATTAGGCTTGTTTTTTTTTGCATGAAATTGAATGCAAATCCTCGCGTCTGTTTATCGCACATGCTAAATTTTACATTTCTGCTAAAACAGAGTCTGCAGATGACTTTATTGTCTTTTGAATTCGATATGAAAATAAAGCATCACTTTACCTGTACTATAAATGCAAACAAAAATTACGAATGGTCCATTCTGAAGAAGGTTTGCATTTAGTGTGATTTCCAGGAGGGACGATATTGCAGTTTTATTGAGAAATTATTAAAATTACAGGACAAATAGGTACGGCATGTATAGAAAGTTTATCATTAAGTAGCACACACTTGCAACAGTTGAAATATACAAAGTAAAACTGTAAACTCCAAAAGAATTTAATTCAGAATTTTTGATATATTGTATACATCGATCTTAACACGGAATTTGTAACGCTGCAGACAGTTCACTTCAAACAAAATGTAAGTTGTGCTTGTATCAGTAAAGGGAGGAAGCCGCAAGAATGGCGGAGGGTGAGGAGCAGGAAGAATGGAATAACGTAACCTAAAACAATATAGTCTAGATCTAATACAGAAATTAGAATAATAATCACATGCGTTGAATGCCGCGTGGTGATTTTGGAAGGAGCATGTTGTAAGAGGTCACCACCCAAATTATAGAAAGTTTATCATCATTTAAAAAAGAATCAGTAGTTTAACTAAAATGATCATCATGCTATTTTTCCTCTAGAAGATTTCTGAAATGGAAATCAAATGAGCATCGATATTTCTCTCTTAATCGAAAGGAATTATGATATGACTTTCAAAAGCCATCATACGTTTAATCATGGAAACCCTGTCCAGACAATTCACACCCCATAGACCAACATGAACTAGCTTTATAGTGTTCAGCACAAACAATACTATTATCGTAAACTTTTCAGATCTGGAAAACAAGGGATCATCCTGTCCTTGGTTAGGTTCTTGGATCTCTCATAATTCGATAAAAAGAATCAATCAGTTTTGCGTAACATTTTGCACCTAATTTCAGACATTTCACCACGGTCACGTCATCTCTTATAATCTAAATGAAAATGAGTGAAGTTTAAATTTAAACATTCATGTTTAGTACAGCAAACACTTTACATTTCTGGGAACTGAGAAATCATCTTTTCCTTCCTGCACTTTTCGAGGTGACTTCTTAATAGTCTCTGATCAAACGTAATTGTCGCCAGCCTTTTCCTTCCGTTGAATGCGAGCTCTGTTGCAAACTGCAAAAACGATTGCAAACAAGCCACAGTTCTTACCCCCAATTTGCTTTTGAGTGGTGAGAAGTTTCACGACAACTTCGTCCTCTGGACCGGTACCATAGATCTCCTTGCATTGTGAGAATAGATCGGGGGACATTGTTTCATACAAAGAGTCTATGCAGACAACTTCCCCGTCCGGGCAAGCAGAAACGCACTAATGATTACCTACAATATGGTGTATCTGCACCGAGTTTTTGCCTAAGACCGACACCAACCCTCATTTGGCTCGCAGGCACCAACATAATTCTGATATTAGGCTTAGATCTCTTTGCATTTTTGTAGAACGAGATTGGCTGATTTATATGTCAGATACGACATTAATGTGAGCGGGAGGGGTTAAGGAGGATCCCGCAGAACGCTGGGGTGATGATGAGGGTGGTAAATATCCCTATATTATTATTAGGGTATGAGGCTTGGGAAGAGAGTCAAGCACCCCAGCCTCAATAACAGTAAAAGCAGAAGTTCACTCCATCAAGAAATTGAGAAACACGTCCGTTTCACACATTCACGGTACACAATCTGAAATTTATTACTATTAATGCTTCTTTCCAGTGCAAAACAAACGTGCAAACCAAACCAAACGTGCAGACCAAACGGTGCCAATGCGGTCCGTACTCTTTTTCTCAAGTATAACTTGTCAAGGCGTGGCGGACGACGGGTGTTTCTCAGGAGAGCGGCTTCCTCATCGCTAGCTGGCCACGCACTGCCCCAGTCCTAGAGGTTGGCCACCCCTCCAAGACCGGGAATGCGTAACCACTATTTAAAATTAAAGCCAATCAAACCAAAGAACCGAACACCCCACGCTAGCCGCGCCATGACGCAATGACCATGAGTCCGAGATGGTCGAACGAAACACAGGCCATGTGTACTGGCCCCGTTATGGCTCGTATACATCTGGAGCAAACGGAGTAAAGGGGTAGGGGGACACATTCCCCGCCCTTCGATCATACATTTGTTCGTCATAATATTTAACAAAATGACCCTGTAGTGCTCTCAGGCGTTTTCGTACATAGACACATGGTGGTACCCATGTGCGTAACCGTGACCTGCTTCCTTAAAGTTATCCTCAAACTCTATGAGTGGCCTAGCCCGCTCACATTAAAATGCGATAGTATGTCAAAAAAAAAAAAAGCAGATGCAGAAGTAAATAGTGTGGGGGGACAGCCTGGCATGGGGGACATTCTAGCATGCGACTAACGTATGCTAGTTTGTCTCCCCATGTCAGATTGTCCGAGGGAGACAGTTTGGCATAAGAGGGGACACTTTGGCATATGCTATCTTGTCCGGGGGGACAATCTAGCATATGCTAAGTTGTCCGGGGGTCATGCCAGCATGTCTCCCCGGACACAGATATGGGGGGACACTTTAGCATGTGACACCGGCTTATCAGCTGACACCGGGTTGCAAATTTCGACCGTCGCCTCTCAGGGTCGTCACTGGCATGCTTATTCATTCGACAGTCGCATCCAGGGTAGTGGAGTGAGAGGAGAACTGTGGCCATAATTATACTGTAATCCATACGTTAGTTAACGTACTGTGTTAACCACAGTAACACTATTAATGTTTTAGTTTCCCTTGGTTACCGCGGTGCGTTAACTAACGTAAGGATTATGCATACGGCCAGTGGTTCTACCGTAAACATGACAAGTGTTAAACAGTCATTGTAATGGCATTTAAGGTCTTTGGAACCTATTGTTTTTTCTTCTTTCGGCCCTATTAACATTTTGTGTTATTCTACAGATACCACTGTGATTTCGGGAAATTTCTTCCATAGCGTTAACTAACGTAAGGATTATGCATACGGCCAGTGGTTCTACCGTAAACATGACAAGTGTTAAACAGCGAATTCTCATGCGGCGATCATTGTAACGGCATTTAAGGTCTTTGGAGCCTATTGGTTTTTTTTTCTTCTTTTGGCCGTATTAACATTTTGTGTTATTCTACAAATATCACTGTGTTTTCGGGAAATTTCTTCCATGGAAGTTAAAGTACTTCTTTTGCCCGATCTTTTAGCGGGAAGAAAAAGGGGGATCAACGCCCAAAGTTGTTCATAAATCTCTTTCGAAAAAGATCACCTCGAATGCTAATTTGGTCTCCAATTTTTCATTTGGCTGGTTTTGACCGCGAGCCAATACATAGGCCTACACACTTTTTTTTTTTACAAAGCTCAAATTGCACCTAAAACTTTAAAATTTATTTAGATCACAGGTCATTTTACATATTTCTACGCCCTGACACTGGCTGGCAGGGCGCCCAAAAAGGAGATTTTATATATTAGCGGATTAACTGGGTTGTACACAATGAGTGATTTGCCCCTCTAATACTATAGGTGTCCCAAACCTTCAGAGTTCATGCACAATATTTCTCTCCTCTATCACCTTCCTTTATAATACGAGAATGTCCCCATCTCCAACCCATTTCATCGTTCAAGATTTCGTCCTCCTCCACTCGCTTTCATAATATAAACATTACCTCCATTACCCCTTCCGTGGCTACGCCCCGTCCTAGAACTTCGTGTTCACGCGTAGCTATGTATTGTCATACAATACATTCGTTAGGTTTGTCGAGCGACAAGTGAAAAAATATCATGAGTGTAATGTGTTAATCCGAACTTTGCTGATCACCAGTGTGTCAGAGGATAGGAAAAAAAAAAGAATCAGGAGGCGTCACTCTGCCCGCCTTAATTTATGTGCTATGAAAAAGGAAGTAGAATGACTGGAACTGGAAATCTCTAGCTCAATTTACATGAATAACGTGACGACTTGATTAAATCACTGTATAATAAAGAGTTTTCAGAATCAGATGTGAAATTCACGGATAGTTCGAAAAATGAAATATGGTCGTCGTTGTACCAGGAAATGCCGTGAAAAAATATTTATATGCCCAAATGATTGCTGCTGTTGTCTCCACAGTTTTCTTCTCTCTCTCTCTCTCTCTCTCTCTCTCTCTCTCTCTCTCTCTCTCTCTCTCTCTCTGTCTCTGTCTCTCTCTCTGTCTCTCTCTGTCTCTGTTTCTCT
>JAWQUT010000079.1:433786-480588 GCA_033807755.1 Ellobium chinense | reverse complement strand
GAATCCTCACGCTGTCACAACCACAGTGTGATCGACTGGAATATATCCAGAATGAAGGTATGTTTAGGGTGCATTAGAGAAGCCCTTACTGCGACAATAAGACAGATATTGAGACTCATGTCAAAAAAATCTAGACATGCTTGCCAAGGTCAAGGTTAATTGTGAGTAGTGGAGGACAAGAGACATCCATTACATGAAAACACTGCTGACATCAACAGCACAGGATTTAAGAGATGATGTCATGGATGGCACAAGTAGAAAAATACTACTGAGTAGAAAAATACTATTGTTCTGGTCCCCTCAGCGAAAGACTTAGTCGAGAGAGAGGACTAGATCAACTCTGGATAGCGCATGACTGACTTCCAGAAAGTAATCATCATCTTTGGCAGGAAATGCAGGAAGTGGGTTTCTGGGAGAGTCGACCTCGAGATTAAGCAATTAATAGCTCGAGAGAAGACGATGCTATTGTGTTTATTGATGGGTGAGTGCTGCGTGGAAAAAAATTAGGACAGGGTCTCTCAGTGAGAAACAGGGTCATCACCGAGTAGAGTGGAGAGTAATCACGACTTCTTCCATAATTAGAATGAAGGTGGAAGCATTCATCGCGGTTCTGAAGTGGTTCCCTGGGACCACAGTAGCAAAGGCAGTCATTGTGACGGACTCACAGTCCATGCTCCTATAGGGTCAAACCAATGGTTGCAGCATAAGTGGATGGACTACCTGCTGAACTCCAGGTTTCATGGAACCACAAGGACATGCTGGGGTCCATGATGATAATGAAAGAACTGATCTGCTGGCAGCTGATGCCCCTGTGGTGGGGACATTACGGATGGATAAAGCAGACAGTAAAGTCATGAAAGATCGCCTGTTATC
Source organism: Ellobium chinense (assembly GCA_033807755.1). NCBI lineage: Eukaryota > Metazoa > Mollusca > Gastropoda > Ellobiida > Ellobiidae > Ellobium > Ellobium chinense. The sequence continues at coordinate 479,715 of JAWQUT010000079.1, read as the reverse complement.
CGCAGATATATCAATCGAGGAGGCTTTGGTCTTCAGACTGCAAGAGTTTGTGATTACAAGAGGACCAGGTCAAAAGGAACGGCTACAGCGATGAAGGGACAGGAGGGTACACACAGGGCGACCGGTGCCACACCGGGCATCATCGGCATCACCATAAGTCGTTTGCTGCCGAGGACTGAGCACATATGGGTCTGCCCAGTGTGCAAAGATGTGTGCAACGCAGTAACCAGTTTACGCCTTCTTTCAGTACGATGACAGTTAGCATGTAGTCTACATGAGCTTGGGACTATACCCCCAAACCTAGTATTGGAATACTTTTATTATGTAAGATTAATCTGTGGGTTTTAAGATCCCCAGTCCTCATTCGTGTGGGTGAAATTTGAGTAGTTTGATAGGTATACGTTTTTTGTAGTAGATCTATGATCATACATTTATTATGTTGCTGGATGTTAATTATGTTACACAATATTTAACTAACACATAGCTTAAACCCTCAAATCCCTTGAACCTTATGGCATTTATAAGAATGAAAAAGCTTTGAAACTGTGGTGGTCCTCTCCTGGTTCACGAACACCTTTTTAAGTGGCAAATCTTCTATTACAGCATCTCATCTTTGACTACTTTGAACTCTGTATCCTGGCCGTAAAATGATTGTTTTCCTCACCATCGATTTTATCTATGATATGACTTTCCTAATAACTGTTAAAATGTTTTCTCTTTTGTTATCACTCTCCATTGTGCGAATCAAAGCTTCGAGGTCAACAACTTTGCCAGAACAAGAAGCAGCTAAACCTGATGTTGTTAAGTAGTGCATTAACAATGCATATTGAAAGCCAAAATTATATTAGAATCCCTGAAGTGAAAATAATAATGGTAGCCCTCACCTACCGCTCATAATAGTCAGAGGTATGAAATTTTCTGTATTTGCTATTAAACGACTTTAACAGCAACAAGAAGAAAATCCCAACCAAAAATTGCTCTTAAAAGAGATCGGGTCTCATACGACCCGATCACAAGCGGCTCTATAATAGTGATCGGGTCTTATATAACCCTACCACCAATATGGGGAAGGATGGGGGGCTGTGGTCAGATTGATTTTTGGTAGATCACGAGGAAACTGATTTTTCAAAAAAGTCACGAAATTTCAGATCGAAGAAGTGATATTTAACAGAATTACACCTATTTGAAGATGCCCCGGGTCGTAGAAGACCCGAACACCGCGCACGGGTTAAAGTGCTGGTGCTGAAGATTTCAAAAGTACAAAAGTTTCTATGCATTTTGAATACTACAACCAAACTGAACTAATGTGAAAAGGAGGATGAGTATGTAACACATAAAATCTTAATCCATTTTTTAAAAGAGAGTGCTCGAAATACAGCTTGTCTTCATCATTGAAAATTGAGGTTTATATTGCAGAAGTATGATTCCAGAGTCATATAATGATGCGTGACTGATTATTTTTCATTTCAGAATAATGTTTTCTCAAGCGTAATCTACATTTTCGTTTAAAAATGTCCGATATGTATCTTCACATTGCCATAATATCAAAAAGAGTGCATAAGTTATACTGGGTGAAATTCACTTTGGCACCTTTGAAATAATGATTAGATTCAGCATGTATATCTATCTCTCCATCCGGGCTATTCTTTTGTACATTTTGAAGTTTCCTAGATAAACAGCCTTCTGCGCCATTAAATCATTGATGGATAGAGGCGCAGTGCGAGACTCTACCGTTTCAACTATAAAAATGTGGTTTTAGAATATGCGATCCTTCGCTTTAATGGCTTTTTTTCTTTATATACAGATGGAGAAAATCAAGCTCAATGATCAGGGGACGACGGATGTATCACTAACCAGCGAACATCCGGATGCAGAATTGTCAAACGATGCCCACTACAACGTCAGACAGGATCTAAAGGATGAATCGCTGCCCAGAATGACGTCAATTTTGTTAGACTGCCGTCATGCTGTTCATATATCGTATAAAAAACATAAATCTCTCTGTCGGAGTGTCATAAAATTAGTGTTCTTCGCTGGATTCTGTGTCTACTTGGGATTCGCCTTCCATCATTGCTTTGGAGACCAGGATTCTGTTACCTTGCTGGCGGTTTCTTGTGTTGGCATCGCAGCGTTTGTCTATTCTAAACTGTCCAAGAGATTCGGGAATGCATTAGGTCAAAGGTGTTCAACCCTGTGTGGGAATTGCTTGTCGCCAAAATCCAGGAAAATTTGTTACTGGTAAGCTTGCAAACTTAAATAGAAACGGCCTGACAAGAGTACATGTATTCACTTGTCAACAATAAATCTCATTCAAGTGGGACTTTACGATCGAAACATGGGAACATTGGTAATAAATTTCAAGATAAACACAAGCATGTGTATGAATGTCTGCTTAGGCTAGTCTGTAGATCCTCACTGAAATTGCCCTGCTATCAAAATGATAATAATTCGAAAGTGTTGTTTTTTTATTAATATATATAAGACGGGATGCTCCAACACGGGCCCAATCGTCCAATGTGTCTGCCTTACTGTATTGCCCATACTGCTTGCGTGGTTTAGCTCAGGTTTAGGGTTCTTCAAGTCCAGTGATGGTATCGGTTGCTACAAAACTTGAAAATATGCAATTCACCTTTCCGAATCAGCCAGTCAGGACAGACAATCCCGCATTAGCCATGACCTGAGAGGGAGACACGATGACGATAGCGTGAATGACTGACTCTGGTTATGATTGGAAAACAGGGCTGCAAAGTAAATAAAAAAATGAACGTTGGATGGCTTAGTGTGGTAATGTCAAATGCTTATTTCTGGCTATCCAGAAAGGCGAATTAAGAGTGGGAAACCCAGAACTTTATTATTGTTTATTTATTTCAGGAGTTTCATATCACTGGTGATGGCGGGCCTAGTCGCCTATGTCGTGATCGAGTCTGCGATGAGAAGACCTCGGAACTTGATCTCAGGCGCAGGAGTGATTGTCTTTGTAATGTTTATGTTCATTTTGTCAAGACACCCTGAGAAGGTGAGCGTACCTTGAAGAATCACATAGATGCAGTACTTTGCAAGTAGCATTGTTATTGGGTACGCTAGCACTCCACCGAACTCCCCCCTCCCCTCCCCCCTTCCATTCATCCGCGAGAATGCTGATCGAGTTCCCTACCCCAAATTATTTAGGTTACAAGTGACTAAAATGATTTCACTACATAACACTAGAAATTAAAAACTGGTGTCACCCCTCTCCTGATTTTCGTTACCCATTCCCACTGAGCATTGACACAGATGACTATCCTAACCTTAAAAAAATGAAAGGATTTTGAGGGCACTTTGACAGGTAAACTTCTTAGCCCTGCCTTATGTTTGAACCTCCCCCCAAGAAGACCTAGTTGGCTATTGTATTGTCTGTAGGATCGCAACATCTGTTGAATCACAACACTTCCAGGGAGACAAAGTACTATTTTTATTTGTTCCTTAAAGTTTTTAAACTTGCAACTCATTTTAATAGCCACTCTTCTCATGCAACCGAGGAACAGTAAAAACTGAGTAGATTGTAACAACTACGGTCCGAAAAAAGAGTTACAGGACCAAGAAGACACCAAACCTCCTTTACTACTTATTATTAGTTAACCAGTCTGTACCGTAGCTAACAATGGGGTTTTTTAAAGTCTTATCATTTCAAATTACATTCTATCCCTCTGTCTTCCCACTACCAGGTAAGATGGCGTCCGGTGGTGTGGGGCATCTTGCTCCAATTTGTTTTTGGCCTTTTAGTGCTGAGGACGAAGTGGGGATATGTTTTGTTTCAGGTACGACCAGATCATCATCACCAATCTTATCATTGCTATCTTTTTTACTATCATCCTCGTCTATCATCATCATATTGTTATTAATTCTTACAACACTAACAGAACAGAAACTGCTCCAACCCGATAAACATCCGTATAATCATACAGTATTAAAACAGTAGATTCAAACTCAAAGGATAACTTTACATTTATGAAAGGAGACATACCTCATCTTCAAGTATCATGAGATCATTTCATCATAATCATTATTATCATCACCAACATTCATCATCATCATCATCATCATCACCATCATAATCGTCGTCGTCGTTATTGTGGTAGATGCTTTCATCGTTATCATCATAGTGACATCTTCATGTGGGTGGTATAATGTATATTATGAAATCTAGAATGGCTTATATTTATCCAATACTCAGGGAAGGATCAGTAATGTGGGGGACCCTCTTGATTTTGTTTCTGCATTTATTTTTGTAAAGACCATGTTTGAATTCTCACATATTCAAGTGGCTTGCTGAGAAAGTGACAGAATATCTTAATCACACTGACAGAGGAGCGAGCTTCGTCTTCGGAAACGGATTCAGGGAACATTTTTTTGTTTTTAGGGTAAGCCTTAGTACTAAATGTTTTTATATCTTACGTCGTTTTTACCTTGGTGTGTTACCTCTGCAAAGAGGTTACATGTGGATGGGTGGATGAGTGGGTTGATTGACTGGTAACTTGCTTGTTTGCTTGCTGGCTTGCTTGGCTGGCTGGTTGGTTGGTTGATTGTATGGTTGGTTGGTTGGATGTCGAGTTTGTTGGATGATTGTTTAGTTAGCTGGCTGGCTGGCTAGTTGGTTGGTTGGTTAAAGAAGGTGTTGCTCGAAAAGTCACAAACCCGCAGTCTCAGAATTTGATGGAAAGGGTCGGCTTGGTCAAGTTAAATTTTTGCTGCAGTTGGTTGGCTGTTGATGAGGTGGTGGAGATGCTGTTTGTGAGAATGGTAGCGATAGATATAATAATGCCAGTAGCCGTGCGTGTCAGGCAGGTTGTGACATATGCGATGGTGATGAGGTGACTATACTTCTGACATGCCTGCATTGAGTATAAGGCTGCAATTACAGTGAGAAAGAAGGACATCCTCTGTGCTCCTCCGGCAAAAGTCGTGTTATATGTAACCGGGTGGAAAGGCAATAGAGTATAGTATTCTTTCTCCTATATTTAAGGGAGAGGAATGTGAGCTCAGTCAGATACTTTTTAGATGTTACATATTATTTTAAGGAAGTGTGTCACCAGAGATTTTACCAAATTACTGTGAACTATCAATTTTGAGAAGAAGGGCCGTAAAAATCCACGCTAGAAAATTTCTGTCCCCGCCGGGGATCGAACCAGGGTCTCTCAGCTTGCAAGTCTGAACTTGTTACCACTACACTACAGGGACGCTAACTTCACAGTAATTTAATGCTTAAATACCTACTGCCTGAATCGGTCCCTAACTTCCACGTGCGAACCTAGTGTTCACCCGTGACCCAAACACACTTCCCGACTGCTCACATATAACTATAATATTTATTCGCTTGTCCCCCTGACAAAAATAGAGAGCGACAATCGAGTCATGTCATCAGTGTCTAATACTGTCAGATTTTTATGGTTGTTTTGACTAGAATTGGCGTGTATACTATTCTGCATAAGCATGGGTGAGGTGCAAAAAAGACGTTCTAAAAAGGCAGAAAATATATGAAAAATGTCAAATATGTCAGTTGCCGCTGGACGTCTATGAGATGGTGACTCCAGAAAAGAAATGACTTGGATAAATCAAGAGGTTTTCTTGTTTCTCTGACACAGGTAATGGCCACCATAGTGGTGTTCAGTACAACCATCAGCATCTTGTACTATCTGGGCGTGATGCAGGTAGCCATAAACGCCATCACCACGTTGATGAGAATCAGTCTTAACACGGGGCCCATGGAGACGCTGCATGCAGCTTTTAATATCTTTGTAGGATGGGTGAGTGTGGAGAAGAACTTCAAGATTTCGAATCCAATAAACTCGAAAAAGTACACCGAACTCTTGTGAAACTCTAGTTCCAGGTCCCTGTATTTTGAATCAAACGTTACTCACGAATTCAGATACCTCACAGAATCCAAAGTAGAGACTGATTTCCTGGAGTTGAGTCCTTGAGGTAAATCTCTGTTTATTGTAGAGCTGGACGGCAGACGCTGTTCATGCATTTCCATGGTGATAAAGGTTATAAAGATTAGTTTCTATTCTTCTGTCAGCAGGCAGCTTGTTACAACTAATATCGCTAACTTTGCAGCTGGTGGCAGTAGTAAAGATGGTTTTGAACATCTGATGCTCTAGCTTGGCTAGTCACTATGAATCTGACGAATGTTTTGACATAGTTTAAGCCACTGATACTGGCAGCAAGATCATACTCATGGGCACAACGACATTCTTAATGCCCATGGATGTTCTGACTGTGTTCTTCAAAGACCATTATTATATCTGTTTTATGACCTGAGTCTTAAGCTTCTCTCGTAATGAAATAAAATCCGAAGACTAATGTAATGCTGGAATTATATGAATGCTAAAACGCCAGTTTCTACCTCCTTACTGATGGCGACTCAATAGCCAGGAGAGATGGTCGCAAGCCAGTCAGCTAGTAAGGTTTGTGTTACTCTAACAATGATCTGAGTATGTAAGGCCGGATCCTAAATTTCTTTATGCAGTTCTTTGTTGGTACTTCTCCAGGCCGAGACAATTCCTGTAGTCAAGCCTTTACTGGAAGAAATGACTAGATCTGAGCTGCATGCAATCATGACCAACGGCTTTGCTACCGTGTCAGGTGGAGCAATGGCTGCGTATATCCTCTATGGAGTATGTAATGACACATCATCTGGTCTTGACTGTCACGTCCTGCACTTTTCTATCTGATCTCAGTCAAACATTAATAGCTGATCAGCATATAATGCTAGAGATCAAGCCTGTCAGAGACCTCATCATTGAATGTTCATGCACCTAGCCAAACATACAATGTGCTAATCTCTAGAGCTAATGGTGGTTGGTTATTAGAACTAAAACACACTGCTAGGCACATAAACAGGCTGAGCTCCGAGTATTCACACAAATCACTCACACTGTCGTATCCTGTGCTAGTATCGTTTGTTTATTATTACATAATTATATATTTTGTTTCAAGGCTCCAGCCAACCATTTGATCTCGGCCTCCTTTATGTCTGCCCCTGCCGCTCTGGCCATGGGCAAGCTCTTCTATCCAGAGACAATCCCAGGAAGACAGAAGGGGAAAGCTCCAGTCATACCAAAGTATGTTACAGAAATTATTATTGTTGATGTCGTTAACGGCATTGCTGTAGACCAATGGGGATGGTAGGTAAACGGGGTGGGGATGGGGTGGGCCTCTACTATTGACCATAATTTATATTGGGTGCAGTTTGTATAATTCCTGGTAGTAGTATGGGCCCCTTATTGTGCGCCTCCAGTCGCAGCAATACCCCAAAATCACAGCGTTTATGACAATGCTGATCGTTTATGTGATTTGCCCTAGACCTATGATTATCATCTTCGAAACTTTAGCCCTCCCTTTTTCCTCCCAAACCCAAGCAATTCCACGGAGTGGTGATGTTCTGGATCTTGAGATCAAGGATGGTAAATACTGTGTGTTAATTGCGGCGGTTAGCCCGGACAGGGGGTCTCACCTGAATCTTCTACCTAATTTCGTGGGGGAGGACGAGGAGGAGGAAGGCAAGGGAGACTGACAATGTAATAGTTACGATCCTGCGGAACCATCTGTATATTGTGCCTATCACTCCACAGGAATCACCATCACATACACTGTGGCATGACCATTGTTGCTTCTGTTTAAAGGTCTGACCACGGCATCATTGAGGCAGCCTCTGCCGGAGCCATCAGTGCCATTCCTGTTATTGCGTACATCCTGGTGCACGTCATAGCGTTCTTGTCCATCCTTGACTTCATAAATGACACCATGGCCTGGATCGGTGCCCGAGCTGGAATATCTCCGCCTGATTATCCAGTATTGTCTTTTCAGGTGAGTGTCTTGTAACAGTACCACGTCACCCTCGGTGTGGAGGAAATAGTGTTTGGGCAAAAAGTGGGATAAGATGGGAATGAGGATGGCTTCTTAGCATGATATCAAACCAGCCATGGCTGCATAGATTTGCGGATGTTTAGGTGTCTTCAACTCGATGAATATTTTTGATGAAGTTGTCGCTGCGGTTGATATTTAGTAGAAATGAAGCTCTCGTGTGATCCTAATTTGTCATTCCCTCTGTAATTTGTGAAATGACTTTCGTTGGTTGAGATACCTTGTTGATCTACCTGCTCATTTGTTTGTTCAGCTGTCCCATGTGACAGAATTCGCCCTTGTTATGTTTTATACTTACTGGCCTAGAAGATAGCACAGGTCAAACAACAATTCAGACTGACAGGAATCTTTTCAAAAGCTTACATAGCTTTATTCATTTTAAATTAGATCTAGAAATACTAGAATGTTAATCGATGTTTCTCCATGTTATGATCTAACTAACTGACAGCGTTTCCTTGCCCACAGTTCATTAGCTCATACCTGCTTTGGCCAGTCGCCTTTCTTATGGGTGTAGAACTGAAGGACTGTAGGACTGTTGCCCGGATGTTAGGGGTCAAGGTCTTTGTCAACGAGTTCCTCGCCTTCTCAGATTTGGGACGAGTAAGGAATAACAACATACTACTTCAGGTAGACTAATCTAACAGAACCATGAACCTCATGTATGTGACTATCTCGCCTAATCATTGCAAAGCTCGTCCCTTATTCTGAGCTTACATTTATTGAATTTACCTCACGACCTTCAGTTTCTGTGTCAGTCCCTGAAAGTTCGAATCTGTGAGGGTCTGTTGCATCTATAGACTCCGCACTAGAATGAATAAGGAAGGAAGAACTTGAGGGAGAACGAAAAGGGCAGGTCCAAAGGGATCAAAAGTGTGGATGGTGTTTTAATATTAGTTATTGATATTTAGTTATTCATATTTTAAAACATCACCTCTGGAGTAGATGGACAAACATATTAGCATATCAGTCTTACTCCCTCTTGTTCTAATGCAATAGAGTAGTGTGGTTTTTAATGGCCTTTGGTACAGACTATTTTCTGCTCTCATTCCTACTATGCTTTCCTCAGAGTTATACAATGGATTTTCCAAATGCCACCTGGTTCTGGACTATGACAGATGATGTCAAATTAAATGAGACGGGACAAATTCTGATTGGTGGAGTCATGTCAGTAAGTGTATCATGTGTGTATAATCTAGTATTGGGACATTCCCGCATGTCTTTTGTAATCTGATAGAGTAATATGACACAGGCTGGAAAGAACAGACAAGGACAGAGAACATAAACAAAAGTGTTAGTCCGGAAACAACATGATCGGCCCTGGAATCATGGAACTAATGTCTGACGCTGATGGTACCTCATAAAGAGGAAAAGACTCTCTACGGTTGAAAGGATGGAGGGCCTGAGAGGGATTAGGATTTCCGAGTTGGGGATATTACTCTGTATTTCCACCAGTTGGTTGTAAATAGCCTACTGTCTACTCTGCCTAATTGCAACTCTTGGGGAATACACATTATGATTAAAGGACTTGCGATCAAGCGATCATTTTTATATGAATAAACAGTAACCTGTTCTTTGAAAATAAGACAAGATATTGCCATTAACTGGAAGTTACAATTATGCGATTTGCAATAAGCAGAGCCGACCGTGATCAGATTCATTTTGATAGTACACTACGCTAGCTCCATTTCTCTCGGGCCTGGGGAAAATTATCCTTTAATAATGTAATGAAGTGCTTGTCTATCCCAACAGTTCCTTTACCAAAGTCCACTGCGCTCTTTACATTGCTACACGTACACCTGCCCATGCCAACCACCCTTGGCCCTGCTGTTTGTTTTCTACTCCTCACATACTGCCCCTGCCCATCAAAAAAGATTTTAAAAAATGTGTCCCTCAGCCTCAATGGACTTTGTCTCAATGCAGGAACGGTCAGCCACAATCGCTACTTATGCACTATGCGGCTTCTCTGACTTCGTGGCGCTGGGCATGATGGTGGGGGCCCTGAGTGCCGTGGTGCCCTCTCGAAAGAGAGAGATCATAGAAGTGGCCCCACGGGCTCTGATGTCTGGTGTCATGGCTTGCTTCCTCACAGCTGCAATGGCAGGTTAGTGTGGAAATGTTGTTGAAAATAACGCTAGGTAAGCTGGTGCTGAAATTGGTCCAAGCAGTGACTGCAGCTAGGAGTAATCGATCTGATCAGAGAAGAGGGTCTCGGGCCCAGAGTCCACTTTCCCAAACGGATATAGGCACGGCCCCTCTTCGTCCTGAAACCCGTGCTTTGTGGTTTGGATTGATTCCTGGTGAGGATTTGTTTGGTTTGGTTTGTATGTTTGTTATTTGTTTATTCAAGTTTAGGGGCTACGTACCTCTGCACTCTAAAAAAAACAGTAAACTATTGGATCCTATCAATTTTGCTTAGACAGGCGGAGCAAAGCATATTCTCCAAACTATGTTGATACCGCCGAAACGGGTAATAGGACAGAGGCATCTTAACATGGTATGTGGATCGGAATTGGTCGAGGTATTAAACAGTGGTAAGTGAAGTGACAAAACTTTAAAGGCAATACTGCAAGTCTCATGCCATGAGTTATATTCTGGAGAAATTCAGATTTTTCGAAGATGGAAAGACCAGTTATGTGTTTTGATGAGAGCTTTATTCGCATTGTAGTAGAAAGCCTTGATTGCTAAACATTGTCCATGACTTATATCCGTACACTTATTCTGCAGGACTTCTGGTGGACTAGTGGGCCGAAACTCAAACTTCCAGTATTCTGTTTTAGTAGAGGCACATGTATCATTGCATCTGTGTATATTTTTCATGGAAATAAACCATACTAGTCATCCCTTCTGTATAAGAGAGGGCACTATTGTTCCAAGTTCTTTGTCTGATCTTTTCCTATTAGATAAAAAGAAATAAACTGAACAAACTGAACGTGATGATGACAGGACGACCTAATAATAATGAACTTTTGATGATAAGGATGATGACGAGGAGGAAGAGAAGAAGGTGGAGAAAGAGGAGAAGGATAGAGAAGATGGTATGGTTAAATCTCATCTTTAAGAATGAGCCCAAAATAAAGCAAAAGCAAAAGCAAAACCAAAGAGACAATGTTTGAGCTCCGCCTCCCCTATGTCCCACCCCTCAGATTTAGCTAACGCTGCGCAGTCTTTAAGCCAGTTGTTTTGCTATGACTTTTAAGAGTTTCTTTTTCCTACCAAGAGACAATATATCAATAATACATTAGATGAATTAGACAATACAGTCACTTACTTCCTCACTGTCAGTTTTATCCATCCGAAGTANATAGAACCTTTGTGCACATATTTTCGGAAAACTAGAGGACCTATTATACAGCTTTGATAATTACATAACATACAGATAAATATAATTCCTACAACTTGTCAGAGGCTTTTTGCAGGGTACTGATTGTGAGAGAAAAGACTGGTCATGACAGAGATCCACTCTCAGACTTGGCTGATTACAAATAAAAATTAAGGTTGGAAAGGTTGATGATGATTTCCAGCACTCTAATAAAAAAAAATCCCTCTGACAAGCAGTTGTAGTTTAACTTAGCATCTATCAGCATGCAAAATTTGAACTACTGTAAATCCAAGCGATTTTTATTTTTAGAAATTTATACACAAAGAGTCAACGATTCAAATAATCCCAGTCCGACAGGCCTTTAGTCTTGCACAGCTGTGGATATAATAATCAGAAATAGAATTACAAAACTGTGAATACAATCATAATGAACAGAATTTGTGTCACTTATGAATATATATAGCACATCAAGATATGTCTCCAACTGATGGTGACTTGGCAGCTCTGCAAAGTATATGATGGTAGTGTGCACATTTATGAGCAAAGAAAAAAAACATGCAAAAGCAGAAGTATTGCAGAAACTTCTATAATTATGTATGTTTTACTTTTATGGAATAATGTGACAAGGAACGGCATGCAAGATCCAACAGCAGCCAATATCTGCAAATGAACTGGACTATTTACAGTAAGGGTATGGAAATACAAATTCATATAAATTCATGAGAGAATTGGTTTCCAATAAATAAGGATGAAGTTACCTGACAATGCAGTGACATGACATGACTGCCAGTTGTTAGTCCTGACACTATACAGATGACAGCAACGAGCCCGTGCTTCTCTCTTGTGCCAAGTCCCATCAAAAGAAACTGTCACATTCACAATGTCATCTTCACCGGGCTCCCACAGCTCTCTGACGATGTCACAGGCTGTGTGTATAGCAGCTCCCATTATGGCCACAGCATCCTTGTGTACACGTTTATTTGCCTGTTGATGATTTTTTTTATGTGCATATTTGCCATGCCTAAAATCTCGCACATCCTTGCAAGAGGCTGGTGTCCAATGCCCACACTGAAGCAAGCAAGAGGCTGGTGTCCAATGCCCACACTGAAGCAAGCAGCAACGAGACTTTTATTCCCTTCTGGGGCGTGAAGAATGACTCTTCGTGATGTGTGCGTTGTGCCATGCCACGAAGGTTTCACATGACGTGCATACAGAGCGGAGGTAGACTGCGAGTTCCCTGCTCATCCTCTTGTCTACCTGGAAGACAATGTTGCCTGCCTTGCACTGTCTGCAGACTATAACACCAGCAAAGAGTGCCTGCAGAGTATCCAGGTGGACAACAGTTGTTGAAAATCTGAGTTGTTGTGGGCCGAGCAGACTCCTTTCCATACCTCAATTTCCTTTCTGAAGCTGTAGAGGATGACTAGGCAGCTGTTGAGGACTGAGGGTGTTGAGCCTTTGGGAGTCGCTGCAACAGTTGAGTCAATACGAGACTGAAGTACAGTTTCCTACCACTTGGTTCTAGCTTAAGGTTTGTGACACCTATTAGAAGGGCAAATCACTCATTGTGTACAATCCAATACAATATATAAAATCCCCCTCTTTGGGGACCCTGCCAGCCAGTGTTAGGGTGTAGAAATATGTAAAATGACCTGTGATCTAAATAAAGCATCCAATGTTAACGTTACAGGTACAATTTGAGCCTTCTAGATCAAAAATTAAAATGTGTAGGCCTATGTATTCGCACGCGGTCAAAATCAGCCAGATGGAAAATTGGGGACCAAATCAGAATTTGAGGTGACCTTTTTTCGAAAGACGTTTGTGAAAAATTTTGGGCGTTCACCCCCCCCCCCCCCCNCCCCCCCCCCCCCCCCCCCCCTTTTTCTTCCCGTTAAAAAATCGGGCAAAAGAAGTACTAAAACCTCCATGGAAGAAATTTCCCGAAATCACAGTGGTATATATAGAAACAGTAGAATAACACAAAATGTTAATAGAGCCAAAAGAAGAAAAGACAATAGGTGTCAAAGACCAGAAGCCAGTTGCGACTTGCGGCTTTTCTTCGATCGATTGCCTCGTCCTTTCTACAACCTGCTTGTGATTCCGCTTTTGCACCATTCTGTAAATCAAAAGAATGAGAACTAGATAGGATACAGTTTAAACAAACAAATTTCATGACCTATTGCCAACAGTAAACAACAACAACAAAAACTCCATTCTCATATATTTGAATTGAGTAGGCTACATTTTAAAGTCTTGCTAACAGTTCATGAATGGCGCATAAGAGCAGTGGATACAAACACAGCCCAAAGACCTGTCCTCTGTTTATAGTAGAGTTTAAAATAATGTCTTATGAGTACAATGTTTGCTATGCATGCGTGTGTGTAGATCTAGGATGAGCAATCACCTAGATATCGCAGTAACTTTCACACAAAAACATTTGAGTTTGACCATTCAACAGCCATATGGAGAAAACAGAATGAAAACAAAGCTTACCTGATCTGGAAGCAATGTTTAGTGGAAATGTGAAGAGAATTTCATTTCAAAATAGTATAGAATACAACAGACTGTAAAAACAGAATTGCTAGGTCACGCTTGGTCTTCGATTGAATCTATTTAAGAGCATGAAAAAGAGCTGAGATTAAAAAATAGACCTCTATTGTCAACTCAGTTTAACAGAAACTCACTTAATCGCAGTTTTGCTAACTGCATCATGCTTCAAATTACCAAAACTCATCTTCTGCATAAAAACCCCAATATGTTAGATCCTTTTTTTATGCTTCCAAGAAGATAACGATGGACCCGAAAGGAATCCACGGGGGTCTGGCAAGTGAATAGGCCTATTTGATGGTTTGGGCTTTAAAAATACGATTTGGGGATTTTTTTCGATTCTACAAATACAAGAAAGGTATCTACCAAATCGATCTGCAGCACTCACAACCTTCAAAACAGCCTACAAATAACTGCAAGAACGTTAAGTTTTATGGCTGCTAAAAGCTGGAATGAAAATGGCTTTTGTAGAAACAAACGCGCATACCCGTTTTTCTTTTTCTTTCCGCCATTAGAATGGATTATTTCCAGTTACGGACCTGTGAATAGTGGAAAGGCCAAAGTGAAAGATACTGGAGTGCGATAATAATCCGAGAGTTAGAATATGGAAAGCTTAAGGTGGGAAATAAATATTATTAACAGGCAAGAAAACAACTACATGTACAACGAAAACATCGGTGAGCCTTTTGAGCCGTATGGTCCTGCAAGGGAGACAACACAAATATAATGTGAAAATTATTTTATAAAAAAGCAGAATGACTTCCCATGAGGTCACTTACCCTTAAGGAAGGTCAAGGACTTTACACCGGTTAGAATCAAGGTCGCAGCCGATTCCTTGATTTTGATGAACTTAGAGCCTGTGTATACTTCATTTTCTGCCAGGAAACATGCCAACCAAATACAAAATCGTGCTCGTAAGACACGGTGAGAGTGTATATAATGAGAAAAATCTGTTCTGTGGGTGGCATGACGCTGATTTGTCGGAAACAGGCATTCGAGAAGCAGTGTATGCAGGGCAGGTAAGCGATATGTGTGGGATCTCTATAGTCTATGATTAGACTGACTTACTCTCAAAGGAACGTGAGCAGGGTTGTCCACAACTAGAGTCTAGACGTCTAGATCTATTCTAGACTAGTTTAGATTTGTCCAGTCTAGATGCTCAGTTTAGAATCTCAAGAAGAATTAAAAAACTATATGTCCAAACTAGTTTATAACTCTGTCAATAGATCAGTTTGTTTTCTGAATCTGATTGATTAACCATCCATCATGCTACCAGTGCAAAATACCAGAATGTTGTTAGTCTACAGACACCTCTCAGTCTCAGGGGGATGCCATTTTAATTTCTCACTCTCACATCGCTTTATTTCTCAACTCATGATATTGTACATTCAGTATAGACTCTAGTCTAGGTGGGACCTTAGGATAGCATTTAGCAGGTCCAGGAAAACCTCCCAATCGGGCAGTTACTGCTCCATTGGGAAGTAACTGCTCGATCGAGCAGTCGTTTGACTTCCCAATCGAGCAACTGCGCACGTCTGACAAGACGAACACGAACACTACACACTCAGAGCTCTGCTCAACGACATGACAAGTTGAAGTATGGCTTGTAACTAATTTCGAAAGTATAAAACTAGGCTAATTCTGTCAAAATAATCATTTTTTAAAAAATAAACATGATTTTTTAATAAGGCCATACTTGGTGCATAAGGGCATTTCACTTAGATCGGTTAAATGACATCCTAGCTCGCTTAAACTGTGATGAAGTTGTCTCTGTTTACAATGACCGCCATATTGAAGTGACAAGCATTATCCAGTGTCCTTAGCGAACTCAGGATACCCCAGTACCAATAAATTCCAGCGTTTCAAGCACTACCAAGGATGCTAAAGGGAATTCCCCGGAATAACTAGTGTATGGAAACCCGGCGGATCACCTTTTATTATTATAGCGATTTCCTTTCATGACTTGATCCTTCAACTGAGAATCTATTTTTGATGGCTGGTATTCGGAAAAGTATCTGGTGGATTTTGTTCAAATATTTCATCTCTGCCGTATTCAAATTTCGCTGATTTTGCATTTATCATAAGCCCATATTGACTTTATTTTTTTTTTTTTTGAGAAAATTCAATTCTTAGTTGAAATATGGGTCTTTTCTTCCCAACTTTTCAACATCAAAGGTAAATTTTCTGCTACCAGGCTTCCTTTGGCTTAAAAAAACATACAATTGATAGACTTTTCCTCATTGAAATGCAGTAACTTTATTTATGGACGATGTTTTGGAGTTAAATGTTTCTTATAGTCATACCATGGATGATTTACTGTTTATTTTGACAAATAGCATATGTTGTGTGTTATTGTTGGACTTGGTACCAGGTATTTAATCAGCAGTTTGGTGGCATGATTTCAGTGGAATGTAGTATTATGGTATACCATACTTTCTTTCAGGCTAAAAACAGCCAAAGTTCTCGCCCCTGCCCCATCTTTTATAAGAACGTTTTTCATTGGTTCCAGAAATATCAGGAAGCTTTCAAAACAATATGGCGGCCTACTAGAAACTGTCTCACAAGTTGCTACGTACTTATCAAATGTTTTCAATGTTAGTATTTCTTGACTGCTATTTTTTTACGTGAACTATGCAAGGTAAATTAAGATTTTGTTCTTACAGTGGCAAATTTCTAATCGTTCAGCGCAGAAATCGCCGCAAATTCTGTTGATACTACCACATTCTCCAAGTGCTGGTGCCAGTCTAGCAGCTAGAAATTACGGAGTGGAGGTGCGCGAGATGAGTTAAGCAAACTTTTCCTTGTGATTTTTGACACAGGGGTCTCGTTTTTGCTCGTTTGAGCAACTGAGCTGCGCCCCAGAACTGCTCAATCGAGCAGTTACTTCCCAATGGAGCAGTAACTGCCCGATTGGGAGGTTTTCCTGGACCTGTTTAGCATTTATTTTTGCTGAGCATTTTCAGGACATTTTTAGTCTAGTCTAGGTCATGAGGGAGTCTGAAACAACAGTGATGCAGCAGACTACGTGATTCGCCCCTTAAATATCAAAATCTTTCCTATGCCTATACATTGTACATGCACTCATTTCCCCTTCTTTCCTACACTCTATAGTTTGCGTTACTTGAGGAGAGTCTCAGTTCCTGCTAAATGTTTATAAATCCCCCTCTCTCCCCTTCTATTTTATGACAAGTGTAGATTGCAATGCCTTACCCAATCCCCATGACTCATAATATGATGTAGAGAAAATACTGCCTTCCTCATAGTCTCAATGCTTTGTCAGTCAGATGTGTGAGGCTCCACATCAGTTCTGCTTGGCTTAGACTTTAGACTAGTCATTCATACTTTGCTGACTATAGGCATTAGTAAGTGTTACAAGACCAATGCTTTTGCCTGCAGATTACTGGCAGATTACCCACCTGTGTGAGGGTGAAGTCCTCTTCTTCAATTTATGATCAGGTGGAGAGAGCTCAAATAACTGTGCTTTGCTTAAGGGTGCAGGGTGAAAGTTTCATAACTGCAGACTTTGCTAAATTATTTGTGTCAAAAAGATGACAGCACCAAATTAGAAGATCAAAGTACTGAAGTGGGTCTGTTGAGACACACATGATTTTATTAGCTATGTCCCAAAACTCTGGTGTAATAAAGAACACAGTTATTACCACATGGCAAATCCTAAAACACTGTCTAAGCTATCTAACTTGAGATCAGTTTTTCACCTAGTCTAAATATTTTGCTTGATGGAGTGGTTCTCCTTTGTCATTATTGGCAAAGTACTTAAAATCTTGAATGAAATGCTCGTAGATGGGTAAAGAGGTAACAATGTTATGTGGAGTTTAAACTTTGGATAATGTATTATGTATTGGTCATCACTAAATGGTTCCAGGGCCAGTCTGCTTACTAAAATAGAAATGGTCATTTTAATTGGAGACTTGATAATTAGTTCCAGCATATGTTGACACATTCACTCAATACTTATGATACCAGTACGTTATATTGACTTTTTGTGAACTGATAGATGTTGAGTTTGGTCAGTCATAAAGGGACATATCACCTTTTTGCCACACCAGTCAGATATCACTCAGACAGTCTGAGACAGTTATCCTCTTCCTGATCTGTCAGTTTTTGTAATATTGTGATTTTATTGTTTCAAATTTTAGTTACTGAAGAAAGGGAATTATGAGTTTGACCTTGCGTTTACAAGCGTTCTAAAGAGAGCCATCAAGACCTTGTATCTCATCCAAGAAGAGTTGGATATGCACTGGCTTCCTGTAGTCAGAAGCTGGCGCCTAAATGAAAGACATTACGGCGCTCTTCAAGGATTGAACAAATCAGAAACTGCAGCAAAATATGGCGAGGATCAAGTGAAGGTGATGCTTTTTATATGATTGTGAAAATTTATTTTTAAAATTTTTAAAGGTAATGCTTTTCATATGATTGTGCAGATTTATTTAAGAATTATTAATGAATTGATGGTGATACTTTCCATATGATTGTGAAAATTTATTAAATAATTAATTATTAAGGTCCCTTGGAGATGTTTTGATTTACAGCTAACACATATAACACAGGAGAGAATAAATGTACACTTGACATTGCTAGGCATGTACACTCTGTTCCTTTGAATAATATTGTATAAATTTAATATAATTGAAATTAAATTTTTTTATAGGACAAGTTAATTATTGCATTAATCATTAGTTTCTTTTCTAATGAACAGATTTGGCGCCGATCCTATGATATTCCACCCCCACCATTGGAAAAGTCTGATGAGCGATGGTCAGGAAAATCTAAACAGTATGCTGTAAGCCATAGTTTCTTTTCCTTCGAATATTCTTGTTTACTGTGGAATGAACGTATTCATTGAATTGTTCTGTCTGTCATTCCCCAACTCACTGTTATTGGGATTTCTATTGTCATTATGCTCAAGTACTATGGCTTGAGCTGTATAGTACTCTATTTTCTTGGAGGTTAGGGAATCTATGCACAATTGCACATGCCCTTCATTGCTCATTGGCATGTTTCTATTCCGGTAGACCTGAACCAACAAGAATAACACTTCAGCTCAGTGACTGTTATTGTATTAAAATTTAATTGCTGTTGTTTCATTGTTATAAATGCTTTTCTTTTTATATTGTGCCTAGAATATGGATCAGGGGATGGTACCTGCCTGTGAATGCCTGAAGGATACAGTTGAACGGACTCTTCCTTTCTGGTATGATTCAATTGTACCGGCAATTAGGGTGAGTAATGGTATGAGGAATCTAAGCTGAGAAATTTTCATTATTAAGGTATCTCTGTATACAACTGAAATACAACTGAGCATGGCATGGAAAATTTGAATTCCTCATGTTAGTAGAGTTGTTTGTGTTCAACAGTTACAGTATATATTCCTAAGTTCATGTATGTTAATTTCCTTAACTTTTGTGCTTTTAGATTCATTCAGATGATATTTTTGCTTATGATGATCAAGGTCCTGTAGAGGGATTATTTTTCTACTATGATGTAAGCCATAAAATATATGATTATTTGTATTTCACTGATAGCCAGTCAAGACGGGTCATCCATTAAATATGTTTAGGTGGGATATATGGGAATCCATGTTCCCAGAATGATTTAAATTTTTATTTTACTGATAGTTAGTCAAGACGAATCACTCAATCAGCCATTAATTTATTTAGATGGGTATTAGGGGAATGCATGTTTCCACGCAGGGCTGAAACCACAAATATGGTGAAAAGATGGATGCATGCAGTGGAAGACAGGTTTACGACCGAATGTACAATTTTTCAGAAAGGAGGGGGCATTGATAAGAAGCATATACCTTTGGACTTAACTGCCAGCCCACAAGTAGGAAACGTTGATCTTTGGTAGCTGCCTTTGATATAACATGGCATGAACTTTTATTTGAAGGGTTAGAGTGTAATCGCCATCACACTGTGGCTGTAATCATCACATATCTGTTGCTCAGGATAATCTCATATCAGGTGTCCTGGGCATAAATATTCTATATTCACATTCATTTGCAGACCTGTAAGCTGTTTGAATGGTTTGTGGAGGGGTATAAGTTCAGAGAACTAGACATTATTTGGATGGTACTTCTTATAATCCAGGTTTCTGTGTAATCACTGTTAGGTTTCATCTTGAGGTGATAATTGTGCTTAAAGTAATGAAGGAGATTATTCTAAATTCCATTGTAATTTGTTCTTTTTGCCTCTTATAATCTAGTCAGGACAGCGTGTATTGATTGCTGCTCATGGCAACAGCCTGAGAGGTCTTATCAAGTACCTTGATAATGTGTCTGATTCTGAGATTGTGGGACTGAATTTGCCTACAGGTGAGACTGAAAATGATTCTTCATGACACTTTCTGGTGGAAAAGTTTGTCCATAATTTTTAAGTTTTAATTTCTTATGAAGTAAAATACCTAGTTAGTTTCAGTTTTGGAGCTTCTCCTGTACTTGATTTTTGTTCTTTAATCACTGACTATCAAAGTTTGCATAATCACCAGATCGGTAGGTTCTAATTTTTTTTTTATAGCAGTCAGATTAATATTGAGAATAGCATTGTCACTGTCAGTTTTTATAAGTTTGTATCAACTTGTTATATTTTGATTCATTAGGTTTATATTACAATGTGATTTCTGTTATGTTTCATAGTCTTGTAGCAGTTATGTCATATGGTTAGGTTAGAAATAGTAGATTAAGGAGCCAACAAGAATCACTGACATTATTCAAAACTTTGCTGTGCAAGGGGATAACCCAATAATACTCAAGCAAGGCAGTATCCTCTTTATACAATGTTTCTGACAAAGTAGTCAGTGATTTAAAGCTGTTCAATTTTCATTCAGTTAAGTTAAACGATTTTAAACTTTTAGAGAGGTTGATGTCATTTTGCATAATTTGTGATTTTTCTGAAGTAGTTTGAACCCTAAGCCGCAGCTTTCAAATGAAGAAACTTTTTTCAAGTGTAACTACAAGTAAAGTGAGTTATCCTAGCTAAATGCTGATGGTGAAAGCAGCATATTTTTTATTATAATTTATTGGTTTTGTTCTTGTATTTCAACTCTTATGTGTATTTCCCTTCACTGTTTTGTTAGTTTTTCCCTATTGTTGTTGCTCCTGTCTATAGGCATCCCTCTGGTGTACGAGCTGGATGAAAACCTTCGCCCTGTGAAGCACTACTACCTGGCTTCAGAGGAGGAAGTTGCAGCAGCTCAGGCTAAAGTGGCTGCTCAAGGGAAAGCCAAATAATCTTGTCTGATCTTAACACACTCCAAGAATGTGTCAGATGTGATAACTAGCAAAGTTTTCACAAGGAAGTTTATCTGTGTGACACCTACTGCTACGTCATTGAGTTAATTTGTCTTCAATTTTGTATGGAGGGTAAAAATAGATTGTAAGAAGTTACATCTGTTAGAACTACTGTATGAAAACCATGAGAGTTTTATAAGGTTCCTAATTATATTTTACTCGAACTCCTAGCTCTTTTCTAGCTTTTAATAGCCTTTTTCTTGCTTTTTCATTTTGAGAGGAAAAATCATATACTTTTTAATATAAGAATATAACAGTGGCTTGCCACCTGTCAGACTATTTTGTATGATTTCTGCACTATTTCTACCCAGCCATTCCGTTGTGCTATGAGCTAACTGAAGAGTTGCGTCCGGCAACACATTATTTCCTCGCCTCTGATGAAGAGGTTGCAGCAGCACAGGCAAAGGTTGCGGCCCAGGGCAAAGCTCAACCCAAAGGTGACCTTGCTGGTGATGCGGGGGGAGCTCCGGGTCATGGAGACACCAAGTAGGAGAAGAAGGGTCTTCTTTCATGCTGCCCTTGTCTTGATCCAGCCAGGAAAAAAAAGCAAGCAACTGCTCAGGCCCAGACATGAATATACGATCTGACAGTTATTTTATCCATGAATTGTAAGCAGCAGTACTTTTTTAAATTTCTGATGTTAAGCCATTTGGATATTAATGTAAGCATTCACAATGGAAACTAGTTTTTTGTTAATGAAGAGGGGATTTCTTAACGTAATGAATGTTTGTATATGTTGTCCTTGTCAGGGATTGCTATACAACTGTATCCATGATCTCTAATGGAGATAACATCTGTAGTAGGAAGATATTTTTAGGAAGGTCAGTAATACTTTTAGTGTCCATTACAGCAGTTTTGGATGGAGACCTTATGGTTACATTGAGAAACTGAAGTGATACTATTTACTGTTTGTTGCATTCACAATGCTTTACACAGGGCAAAACCATCTAACAGCAGTATATGGAAAATTATTAATGTGATACATGAGTGTTATTTTGGTTGTCTTTTTGCTTTCTAGAAATATTGCATAGCTTCATATTTTTTCCTTCTCATTTTTTTTTCCAGATTTAGAGAAATCCAAAAGTATTTTTTTTTTTATTAATAAAGAAAATCTCTAAATACTCTTTACTTACGTAGCCATGGATGTTTGTGGTATCACTTATACCAGAAGAATATCTGGGGATTATCAAAGTGCTCATTCATGCATATTATAGACTGGATTCATTTTGACAGGATGGAGCTGTGAGATAGAAATTTAAAGAATTACATTTGTGCTGTAGTCCATTTCTGTTACAACTGGGGTTATCATATATCAAGCGGTGGCATCCACCAAATGTGAAAAGACGATCATAAAGATGCCCTCTAGGCTCACCTACTCAATGTGTGTATATATATATATATATATATTGCATGATAGCTAATCTCTAGACAGTGCCAGTCATGAACATTGTATGTATGTTGTACACTTTCGGAGTTCCCAATAAAGCATTTTTTCAAGCATATTCCCTGAAATTTGTAATTTATTATAGTTAGCTACATTTGCCTGTCACAAAATGGAGGATGTAAAAAAAACATTTATAGTGAGGAGATCTTAGTAAAAGGTTTTACTTTTTCATGAGGGGTGTGATATTTCATTTCCATATTGAAAAGTGTAGCCTGAGACAATTCTGCTTGCGCCTTAAAGGTTCACTACTGCTTTTAGCTATGAGGTTTTCAGCACAGTAATTCTGTATTTGGGTTTTAATTTTTGAGAAGCATCACAAGTGGTATGTAATTATGACCTCTTCAGCTAAGTCAGAAGTAAAGCTTACAGCCGACATGTATGTCTCAGGATAATGTGGATCTGCACAGATTTTAAAACACTATAGTGATTAAGACAAGTGTAACCAGCAGTTCATTTTGACCATTTTTCTCCCACTAGTGCTATAAATCACCCCACTGCCTCATGTTTGTGAAATGTGTTCAATAAAATGTTTAAGGACAAATCTTGTAGTGTTCACACTCACATTTCTTCAAGTTTAACATCTTAGTCTTCCAAGTTCGTTTATTTTCATTTTTCTTTTTCTTACATGATGACTCAAACAATGTCAGCTCTTCACAACACTATGACATATCCTAAAATCATAAGATCTGGAGGTATTTTCCTTTGTATAGACTATAAGAAATTCATTAACATAATTCCTTATGTAAAATTGCCCCTCTAGTAGGATTTTTTTTTTCTGTACATAATGAGAGATGAGCTTTAATTAGTTTAATTACAGGGAGAGTTGAAAGAGTGAGATCAAAAATGGGGGCAACACTGAAAGCTTCAAATTAAAAACATTAATAAAGATATTACACTTCAGGATATGATCCAATGTCAAGGACTCCTTGTGTAGTGGAACTCCGTAATAATAGGGTTTCAGAACTTCAGAAACTAAAGTCATTGCCATGCCTCATTGTTTCCAAAGTGGGGTATGGAGACCTGGAACACTATAGCATCATGACTCGTTGTGTAGTTAAACAGATTTTGCATTGGTAATGCTAGATGCAATCACTGTCAGTCATTGATATAATGCATGACAGTTTTCAGTGTTAAGCTTGGAAACATGGAAGTGATGATTTCATCTGTGCATTGCCCTTGTTCACTCTAAACCTTGTCAGAAGACAAGACAGTTGTGCCATAAGAGCCAGACTTGCATTCTGTCAATCCCACTATAGAATGCTATTTGAACAGTAATAAAGAAAGGGGTACGGCCAATGAGATTTTGCCGGATACAACTGAGTTCGTGATGCAGTGATACCCATTTATTAATGGGATCCACTGTTTATGACTTTGCAAAGTTGTATAATGCAAGCCAAGATATGAGCTTAGTGAGAGCTTTTATTCATCTCCTTGTCTTGATCTTTTATGTTAACCTGGCCACAATACATACAGTATTTTATACCAGTTCATAACATTATGAATACCACTGTTCAGTTGCATCGTACTGAAGTTTGAATAGCAAAACAGAGCAAACATATCTTTTGATGCACAGCCTTCTTGGTAGGTAGATAAATACAGTACTGGAAACAGTGTTTTCAAGAGTTTTTTCATATCCTGAATGTCAATGAAGTATGCACTTCATTACTCACTCAAGAAATGGAGTAAGAATGTATCATGTCTGTTATTGCAAATCGCAGACAGTACCCATGACCTAGGGTTATATGTATTGTTAAAGATCCAAGATACAGCATGGGTTTTAAATACAAAGCTGGAATATGGGGATTCAAATTTTTATTTGAGAATCAAAATAGAAACTTACTCTTTAAAATTAATAAGTCATACATTTTCCATGTGAGTGGACAAATAAGCCTATATATACAGTAATACAGTCTTAAATATCAACCCTGAAATGTCATTTGTGAACCTTTCTAAAGCCTTGACTTGCTTACACTTGTAGAAATATCTATGTGAACAGTTACCATGTGTCATCATCACCAGTGCTACATGTGCATAACACCAACAGATCTGTTTCTGTTTGAAAATAATACTTTCAGATCTCACTCACTGAAATGACACATTGAAACACACTTCAACGTTTGATTGACAAAGAGCCTTTACACATGATACTAAAAATATTACAAAATATTTTGCTAGTCACAGAGTAACACCAGTTTAGAGCATCCCTTATAACATGTATTTTGTAAAAAAAAAAAAATGTATTTTGTAATAAGAATGTTTGGTTCTATTATGGAACCGATGTGGGCTTGTTTTCCACTAGTCTAAAGCACTATAAATGACAACTCTAGTGAGAAACTTTCTTGGATAAGAACACATGCATACTCAAACATACTTTAAAGGAAATTTACGACCCACTATATTGCTGCTGGTAAACAATACCGTCGTAAGTTCTTCACATTATTATTGGACTTACAACAGTTTTAATCCTGGGTGGCGAAATAATCTCACAAAATTAAGCATATTGTGGAATATCTTTGGCGATGAAAAACAAGAGTCATCTGCTGTAGTCTAGGTCATAGCAAAGCAACCAAGACTTTGCATCATGAAGGATCACAGTGTGCCTGGTTAATAAGGAATAACGCCACTATATTGCTGCTGGAAATACAGTAATACTGACATAAGTTCATCACATCATTATTGGACTTGCAATATTATTAATCCTGGGCAGCAAAATAATCTCACAAGATTAAGCATATTGTTGAATATCTATTGTGAAGAAAACTAAGGGTCATCTACTATAATCTAGTCACAGCAGAGCAACCAAGATTTTGCATCATGAAGGATCACACTATGACACTATGAAGGAATAACAAGTCTGTCCGGCTTTAAGTTGATAAACCAGGAGTGAGGAGGATCACTGGCACAGGGATTGATGTATTGTAAGTGAGTGAGACACTGGTTTAAAGTGTAAAGACAAAAGATGCCTGATTTGTAAAATTACTGAGTCCAAAATTGTTTAAAAAGACCATTACTGCTTGTTTGCTGCATTGGCCCTGGAACCTCGGGTGTGAGTATTCTGAATTATCAATGCTCTTAATTCTTAAGTCAGTTTTTGGCTTCTGCAGTAGATTAGAGCTTTCATCAGTCTATTCTTTCATCTGTGACCTTACATTGCCTCAGTGTTATTGTGGTTCACTTTGTATTACTTGTTTTCAAACATTCCTCTGTCGTTTTGTACTCAAACAGTAAAATGAAACTGAACAGAGAAATTGCAATACATAAAGCTTTTGTGATTCTCAAAACATTAACTGATTGTCTAGTTCTGTAAACAGACTTGACGATATTTTTGGCACATTGGTGGGCTGTTACAAGCTGTACATTTGTGGAAAAGTGTTATGTAATGAAACCTAAAGTTTCTATGAATCTTTATCAAGCTTAAGGTGTCTTTGGCATCGTCAAGAAAGCTATGGGTTTTGGGGGGTTTTTGGTTTTTTTTTAATTTTTCTCCCACAAATTGATAATTATACATATTTCATCCATGTTACATAGAAAAGCCTCAAAACACCCTATTCGCTGAAAAATTTGAATTATAGAAAAGGTTCCTGGTTTTTGTTGTTGTTGTCAATGCTCTTGATATGAAAATGTCATTACAGTCCAAAAATGTCCTTCCCTTAGAATGTCAGGAATACGCTCCAGAAGTATCCATCTTTTTATGGAAAAGATAAATGTTTCAAAGGATTGCAGCAAGACACAACATTGCAGCTTTAAAAAAGCTTTTGACCCTTTCCAGATTAGGTGAAGATGGCAAATTGTGGCCCACTCCCAGTCACCCCAAGTTTGCCAGTTCTAACATAAATCATATCAAATGTAAATATAAAAATACTGAAAGAGCACATGAAAGTCAATCATATGTCTAAATGATTTTTTTGTGCGAAATTGCTTATATCTATTCAAGTGAAATAATATAATTATCGCTAACTGCACCTCAGTGCACACAGCTTACTAGCCACAACCGAGCTTAAAATCATGCGTTGATACATGTTCTAAAAAGTTGTAGTGGTTTCAGGAATACAGGGCCCGGGGATAACGAACATGAAAACTAGGTTTCGTTTAGAAATTGGCATTCAGTCTTAGATGTACTTTATTTAAAACGCCCACAATTCACTGATTCATTGCGAATGTGAATTTCATTTGGTTTCAACCAGGGATTTTACGGTCGCGAAAAGACAACAGAATAAACAAAGAGTACATTTACTCATTTTGAGTTATAAAGTTACATACAAAAGTTGAAATTCAGATGAGACTATATACAGTGAACCTCGGATCTAACGAGGTCGCTGGGACCGGCCTTCAGTCCTCGTTGAAGCCGAGGTCTTGTTGAACGCAAGGTCTCTGCAAGTCATGTGAAAACTGGTCTATCTCTAGTGAGAACCTTTAGCTAAAACTAAAAAATATCGCTGGTTGCTACCCTTGACTCCAGACACCATCGGTGTGACAACATCGCGAGCTGATACAATAACCGATTTATTTTATTTTGTTTTTATGTAGAGAAGGCAGTGTTAATGTTGAGAAACGAATGGTTTAAATCACCATCTCTGAGTCTGTGATTAAAATTTTGCCGAGGTTGCTAGAATTTTGTGTTCGTTGGATCAGAGGTACATTACTATTACATATAAAGGAAAAAAACGGGGATTTTCATTTTCCTCGTTGAATGCGAGGTCTCCTTGAATCTTTTGAATCTGAGCTTGTTGTATTCGAGGTTTACTGTATATGGTAAACTTGGCACAAGATGTGCCCTAATAAGGCTCACAAACTAAGATTCATTTGAGTGACATCAACAGTACAGTACATGCGACCTGGGAAACTGAGAAAACCATGGAATGGCATGCTGGGGGTAATAATAAGAACCTGTCACAAGGTGTTATTTGAGGAAATTATGGCATTGAGTCGAAATCTACACCCATCCTAAGCTACACAACAAAAGTGGAGCACTGCATATATTTACACATCTACCTATTCTACCACCGTGGAATTCCCGAACGCACTGTTCAGAACAAATGCCAAAGGGAAGACACTCTGTCAGCCGTGGATGCAATCATCATAGGATTTTTTTTTCTTAGGGATGGCATCCTGCGTCGTTTCTAGTATGCCATCACAGGGTGAGAATTAAATTGGTTCGATGAGGTCTAGCACCAGCTTGACTCTTCTTAGACAACGCAAAATTTGGAGATTTTTCCCACGGTGTACCTAGGTTAATGTGGTGCTAAGGAGGAGGTTTAGGGAAGACAAAAAGTTCAGGGAGCTGTATTTTTTCCTCTTGTACCGTACAAGAAAAGATGTCAGATCTTAAAAGTATTTGGTGGTAGCGAAGTCTGCAGATACAGCATTTAAATTTGAGGCCAGGAGACGCATTATGCCAGTTTTACACCAGATCAAAATCCCTTCGTGAATGGTGCGACTTAAGTTTCTCCAGCCAAGATGCAGATGTTACATTATGTGAGTTATGATGAGACTTACTTAGATCTACCTGGCTCTTTATACTATTTTTGTACAGATAATCAGCTCTGTAATGTTTCATGTTAGAAAATCAGTCGATCAGACGCTCGTTGAAATCGCAAAGTAAACCTAATAACAGGAAAAATGAGCCACTGTTTGGCTTCAAAATAACACAGAAAGAAATATGCAAGTGCGGCTCAGTAGAAAACATCCGTATAACTAAACTAGATGAGTCGGAAGCCAGACTTACTGGCGCAGGTTCAGGATCTGAAGAGTCAAACATCCTCCCGAGCAAACACTCTTTAATTTTAACAAACCTTAACCTGCTCTAAACAAATCGTGTCATATCTTTTTCATGGGATGAAAATGAATTGTTTTATTTATGAGACATCATAGGCATATTTCCATAAGTTTTAAATCTAGTGTCAAACTGTGGGTGTTGCTGCATAATATGTATAGTTGTTCCATCAACCTGGAGAGAGAAAATTGCATCGAGCAGCACTTTAATGTGCAGGTTTTGCATAGAAACTTATATGCACGCCATGATCCTCGGTGGGCGTGACCGTACCTTCTGCCGTCCTTACGTCAAAAGCTAGTTTCTAGATAGTGTCAGTCTGAGACTTGAAACTAAAAATATAGTGCTTTACAAATAAAAGAACGCGGTTTTTTTTGGGGTTTTTTTGTTACTGCCTCTTTTTTTCCTACTGAACGGATCGTTATTGAAGTCTGTATGGGCTCCTGAACTAATTTGTCTTAATAAAAGCTTTTTTTTTTAAATCGTCACTGTGCGTGTGATTAAAATTTCCTTTACAAAGCTTACGAAATAAATGATTGTAGGTAAGTTTCTCAAAATGCATAGTTGTAATTAAAAATGCCAACATGAGAGAGAACGTATTGGTAGAAATTAAATGCAACCAACACAAAA
Source organism: Ellobium chinense (assembly GCA_033807755.1). Lineage (NCBI taxonomy): Eukaryota > Metazoa > Mollusca > Gastropoda > Ellobiida > Ellobiidae > Ellobium > Ellobium chinense. The sequence continues at coordinate 450,794 of JAWQUT010000079.1, read as the reverse complement.
AAATAATTTTCAGGAAAAAAAATAATTTTCAGGAAACGCTTTGCAGGCATTTACTTAACGGCAAAGACGAGATTATGTAAAGCAATGAGCAGGACGACTGTAGAGTAGTAGAAAATGAATATTCATAGGTTTTTTTTCTACTGTTCGGAAATGAACACCCTTTTGTCGTTAGAACGAAACAGCAAAGTGTATTCGATAGCTTGGACAGATACTAAGACAAGTCAATCCATTAAAAGGGTAATGCCGACGTGCGCTTGTGGCACTGCCATTGAAAACATCAAAGGGACTATATAATAGAGTGCGCACGAAACTGCATATGCATGCAGTGTGTAACGAGATTCTTGCAAATACATATAGACGGTGGCTATAGCAAAGAAAACTGGCACAGAGGTGCATAAGGTCTATTTTTGTCTTGATAATGCTATTTATGACTTCTCCAGTGAGCGCAAGTGTTATATTTTAAAGTGAATTTTAATTTTTTTGCAGTGATATTTGTAGATCTTCATAGCAAAAGACTTGGATTCGTCATTCATTTTGTGAGACATCGAGGCGAACGATTAAACATTAAAAGCATTTACATCAGTTGGCGAAAACGGTTCGGTACTCCTATGTCACGTCAGTTGAATGCAATTTTTAAGGATTACGTCGTCGATTTTACGCTTAAATTCTTACGTCTTGCGTAGAGCAAAAGCCCACAGAAACAGACAGTTGTTCAGGAAAATGGTTCCCGAACCTTCTTCTTATTTATCGACTTTCTCTTTTTAATGATACTAATATTGTATAGTTATATAATAGAACCCGTCAAGATATAAAGACAAAGACAGACAAAACTAGCATTCATATATTAACCTCCTTCAACTTCACTGATGAAAGAAATTTGAAATAAACTGGGAAGGTCTCGTTACACTGGTATTACATGAAATTATCTGCAGCGCTATTGTGTCATTGATTTTATTAATATTGTTTCTGAACATTTTAGGTTATTTAAATTTTCACCACTGCGTATGATATTTTACCTTTATCGGTAATGGCGTTGCAAACAATCCGCGTTATACAAGGATACTTAATAATTGAGTTTCTTTGACGTCATGTGATTATAAATATGAGCAGTCGGGAAGTGTGTTAGGGTCACGGGTGAACACCAGACTTACACGTGAAAGTTAGGGACCGATTCAGGCAGTATGTATTTAAGAATTAAATTACTGTTGGCGTCACTGTGGTGTAGTGGTAGCATGTTCAGACTTGCGAGCTGAGAGACCCTGGTTCGATTCCCGCCAGGGGCATGACATTTTCTGTGTAGGTTTTTCGGCCTGTTTTCTCAAATCCCTGGTGACACACTTCCCTAAAATATGTAACATCTGAAAAATTGTNTTCATATATTAACCTCCTTCAACTTCACTGCTGAAAGAAATTTGAAATAAACTGGGACGGTCTCGTTACACTGGTATTACATGAAATTATCTGCAGCGCTATTGTGTCACTGATTTTATTAATATTGTTTCTAAACATTTTAGGTTATTTGAATTTTCACCACTGCGTATGATATTTTACCTTTATCGGTAATGGCGTTGCAAACAATCCGCGTTAGACTGAGTTTCTTTGACGTCATGTGATTATAATGTGAGCAGTCGGGAAGTGTGTTAGGGTCACGGGTGAACACCGGACTTACACGTGAAAGTTAGGGACCGATTCAGGCAGTAGGTATTTAAGAATTAAATTACTGTGAAGTTGGCGTCACTGTGGTGTAGTGGTAGCATGTTCAGACTTGCGAGCTGAGAGACCCTGGTTCGATTCCCGCGAGGGGCGTGACATTTTCTGTGTAGGTTTTTTTCGCCTGTCTTCTCAAATCCCTGGTGACACACTTTCCTAAAATATGTAACATCTGAAAAATTGTCAGACTGAGCTCACATTCCTCCCCTTTAATAATAAAGAAGGAATACTAGATCTATATGCCTTGCCACCCCGTTATAATAAAACTACTAAATGTTGGTCAAGCTGTAGTTGCATTTATATTTCTTACTAAAGATTGTTAAGAAAACTTTAACCACGATCACAGGAGAGGGACAAAAAATCTTTCCTATCAAGACAAATTGGTTTAGGAGGCCATGCACCATTTCAAACAATCCCTTCATTAGAAGAAAAGATACAGCAAAAAAAAAATTATTCATTTATTTTTATGAACGCATTATAGACATTCGAAAATAGTGGTATAAAGCAGATCTAGAGACTAATTTAAGAAGCAAACCAATTAATCACGTAGTGGTGGAAGGTGGCAAACTTCGCGCAGGATTCTCTTTGATGTATTATGTATGTATGGGCCTGTTACGTAGGAGGAAGGAATACATGCGTATTTTTTGGTGTTTGCGTAGCTGACAGCGAAGTTAACACTACTAGACTAGTCAAACAAGCCAGTAGGACGGCTTGGGAGGAGTGGAAAGCGACTTCATGATGAAAGGTCATGTGCGCTTGTCTACAGTATGCTTAATTTCCCGTGCGTTGGCACTACAGCAATTAATGTGTTTAAGGTTTTAATTTCATATAAGACGCTAGCCACGATCCTGATTATATTTCTGCTTACGACAGAGCCGGTAAAAGATAAGTAAAGACATTTCATCTATCATGAAATCAATGTTGTCAAGATATCTTATTATATGGTAAACTGAACCAACGAACCGATGCGTGTTTACCTTGTCATTACGATATGCAAATTCATGTTTTTTGTGTACTTTTGTTCGTTCTGGTAGAGCGGTCCTGATGAACTACACAGTGAATCGCGATTGTCGAGGGGGAAGTTTGAATAGATTTACACGGAAGTTTTGCAATGTCATGAGAAGCTTAGTGCTTGCTTGCTTAATTTTATTGAGTTAGAGGACAGCCTTGGACAGCAGGATGGATTTATGCTTAAGGCTTCAGTAATGAACAATAATAATGATAATAATAACATTAATGGTCAGATAACCGACAGCTGGCGCCACTCAGGTATAGAACGGCGATTCATTCTTATACATCTCTTCCTTTTCGTGGATATATGAGCAGGTTGAATATTATCGACAAAATTTCGTCTTGAAAGAATGCTCAGTAATTACATGACATATATTCTTTAGTTCTGACTGTATGAGTTCCAGGTGAAGGTACAGCGAATTACTCTTATTATTATTACTATTATTATTATTATTATTATTATTTTCCATGATAGTCTGAGTCAGCGGAAGGGCCAGTACGGAGCTTCCTACCATCTTATTGTGCTATATATTCTGAAAACAAAGAGTTCCAATCATTTTCACTCTCTTTCTGCAGCATTAACCTGATAAACGGCGACGAACCGTGTCAAGTTTAGGGTCTCGAAGACAATTTACAAAAAAATAATAATTTGTGTTTGGAACTTCCAAGAGGACAAGATCACGTGATATATAAATGGTGTGAGAATTTTGAAAGAAAAAGACTGACCTTAGTTTTCATTCCCATACGCCCATGACACTATAATTATGCCGCTATAAAAGCACAGAGTTCAGCGTCACAAAGGGAAGGGTATTACACGGACATAAAAATGTGAGAGGGAAAATCCGGTTATTACCACTCTGAAGGGTACTGAGAACGTAGCAGACTGGGTGTATCAAGTCTTAGCACAGAAGAGTGTCCTCTGCCTTCGACAATACAGATGGCGGCAAAGTACAAACTGGTCATTGTGCGACATGGAGAGAGCGAGTACACTCAGAAAAACCTCTTCTGTGGATTCGCCCATGACGCTGATCTGACGGAGGTGGGAATCCAGGAGGCCATCCGTGCTGGACGGGTAAGTGGAGTAGCAGAGGCGTTTTCAGTATAGGGGCGACATTTCCCAGAAATTACATTGCTTCGTGGAACTGTACAAATATCGTTTCTGTCGGCAGTGGAAGCCCGTTGGGAAGTGTTGGGTAATGGCAGAGATGAGAACGGTTGCGCTGTTAAAACAGTACTGGTTTCACGGAAAGAGGAATCAGAACATACAGGAAGAAAGGCATACAATGTTTCATATGAAGCTTTGCTGATAAAGCTACTTACAGTACTTTGTTATGTTTACCTATGCCTTTCTCAGTTAAATGGTCAGTCCAAGGTAAAGTTTGCCGCCCCCGTATCCAAATGCGACAAGGCTGTAAGATGTGGTGAATTCATTCTGTGTTATAGCAGGATACATAATGCCACCGCCAAAGCTTATCAGAATAAACTTTAGCCGTTGTTCACGGGGTTTTATGTGATCCAAGTTTGGCATTGCAGGACAGATATGGCCGAAACGAAATCCTATTCGTTCACTTGGAATAGCCCTTTCTTGGCTGAAATAGGATGGCGCATCTGCTAACTTATTACCAAAGGTTTCACTGCACAGGGTCTGTGTTCGTTATCTTGTGCGACCCTCTTTGTCTTTCAAGGTATAACCATTAAAGCAAAAACAACTCAAACTGTGTCGCAGTTAGGCTTACAATCTCTTACAATGGCAAAGTCAATTTCGTATCATATTTTCATTAGTTAAAGCTCAAAATGTGATGCGTCACTCGCATAATATACCATGACAATGTTTTAGGTTGGTTATGATCATAGCTTGTATGACGGTGAAATACTTATGAAAAAAGAGTTTTGTTTGTTCGTTGTACTCTCCCTTTGTATTTTCTGTTGAAAGTGAATTACTCGACTAGATAGATTCATGATGAAGTCGATGAATTTGATTATTTTGTTGGTTTATTGTTGTTGTTGTTGTTGTTGTTGTTGTTCTTGTTTTTTTTCTCTAATTGTTGTTGTTCTTGATGTTGTTCTTGTTCTTGTTGTTCTTGTTCTTTCTCTGATTGTTGTTCTTGTTTTTTGTTGTGGTTTACTTCAGTATAAAAACTCAGAAGAAGAGAACTAGTATCGAAAATTCGGCGTTAAGAGTGTTCGTAAAATTAATGTATCAGTTTTACTTGTTAGCATGGTCACATCTATCAGTCATTATATACCCTTAAGTTAACACTGGTCGATGTTTGAATTGGTTGTTGTTTTGTTTTGTTGTCTTCTTCATTTTCAATAAGAGTAAGATTACAGAATGAAACAATGTATACAAAAGACAATAAATATTTCCAAATGTGTCTGAATCGCCAATACCCAACGATCGGTCATGGCCAGCAAGAATGGTTATGAGGAAAGCGGTTTCTTTGTGTGTGTGTGTTTTGTTTTTGTTTTTTTAATTTTATATGATTTACAATAATGTTTAGATTTGCGCACTTTAATGCGTAAGTGGTGTAATAGATTATCAAGCCTTGTGTGGAATGATCCAGTTATGAGGTGTATGATCATTAACTAAACGCTGAATAGCCTGAATGGCCTACCAGTACCACATAATAAAATCTTGCCTCACCAATCTTTGTCGGAAAGAATATTGCGGTTTGTAGTTGTATTTATAGATCAAGATTTGCAGCTGAAGTGAATGTTTAAAATCATAAAGAAATCATTTTGAAACAGATTTAGGATCACATTATCAGATGCTAACACAGTGTTGGGGCTTTGCTTTGTTTGTGTTAAACTTTGGTTTCGTCCCATCTGTAATCTTTTATTTTGTGAGAAGTACGATCCGGTGATAATAATCATGATGTCCGTCAGGGCTGAGCAAGTGCACTTTAAAAGGTCAGTTCAGATCAAGTTCAGTTCACTAAGGGGGAAAAATTCTAAGATCAAGTTTAGCTCAGTTTTATGAAAATTTTGCACTTTCCAGAGCAGATCAGTTCAACTTGATTTTAGAAATCGGCCATCGATTCTGGGTTTTGAGATAGCTGTAACCCGAAATGAAATTTTTGTAGAAAATTTAAGTCAGATCAAGCACCCAAAAAAAAAAAAACTACAGTTCAGATCCAGATCATTTCATCCAAAACAGCTGGTAAGCTCAGATCAAGTTCACTTCACGTGAACTGAAATCAACTGAACTTAAGTTCACGAATTGCGTTCATATGATCTCAGTTCTGTCCAATCCTGATGTCCGTTGATTTGGTGATTGTCTCACTAGGCTCTGAAAGAGGCGAAGCTCGAGTTTGACATCGCGTTCACGAGTGTGTTGAAGAGAGCTATCAAGACTCTCTACCTCATTCAAGAGGAGCTGGACTGTCACTGGCTGCCCGTGGTCAAGTCCTGGCGCCTCAACGAAAGACATTACGGTGCTCTGCAAGGCCTGAATAAGTCGGAGACAGCAGCCAAGTACGGAGAGGAGCAAGTCAAGGTTAGACGGTTGAGAGAGATTGCGCATTAACGATGGGATCTCTTGCCTTCGTACGAATGACATCAGTGCATTGGTGTGAGAGATCCCATAGTTAATGCGCAAGCTCTCCTATATTCTTTGGAGAAACCCAAAGGGGGAGGATGGAGAGCTGTGTCAACTCATCGACACCCTCACCCTCGGTTGCACTCGCAGAATTTATGAGTTATGTAGCTTTTAAGTTTGAAAAAGAGTCAATGTCGTCTCGGGCCTGCTGTAGATGCTCTTTCCGTCCTCTATCTCTTCCATCCACCACCCTCCCCCCTACCCGGCCCCTACCCTTCTGAAAAAAAAGCCACTGAAATTTCCCATTTAGATATGTAGATATTGAACGTCTATAAAAAGTATTCAGCATTTCCGTAATGACTAATAATGAAGAACATTTATATCCCATCCTTTACCGCGCAACCATCGCACTGTCATCATCATCGTCATCATTATCGTTATCATCACAACCATCACCATTTTCACCACCAGTACCATCATTATACTTTTTATAGGCCTATCTGGTTGGCTAATAATGTTTAGTATGTTTGCGGTCTGATCCTCTGATCTGGTAACGTGCCATCTGCATATCTGGAATATGATAACGTGAAATGTGAGATTGAGGAAGGGTGGAGGAACGGTTTTAACGTCTAGCGAGAGATTGAGTAAGCTTTTATCAGTTTCTTCCTTTCTCCTGCCAGAAGATAACAGCAGTCCGTTCCAGCATTCTGAGCTAACATAAATTAATGAGGGTTTTGTGGCTCCCAAGCCTCCCCCATCGCTTGTTCTGATGCCCATACTCATAGCTACCGCTTGACCTCTTCATCTTTGCTAGATATGGCGGCGATCCTACGACGTTCGACCACCACCTATAGAAAAGACCGATGAGCGGTGGCCTGGACACTGCAGGCAATATGCCGTAAGTTTGCCTTGTTATTATGATGTAATAGGTGGTATGACGTCTCATCCAAGTCAAGGATTAATGGCTATAATTTTGTTTATCACTGGGTTGGGGTGGAATAGCAGGGATGCTTCTCTACTTGGTATATGAACTCTATGATGTTTTTTATTTTCTTTTTAACTTGAAGGGATTCGTGAAGAGAGGCAAGTATATAAACAGCAAAGACACAGACTAACGTGATCGATGCGACTGACTAGTCGATTGATTGATTGACTGTCGGATGGATGGATGGATGGATGGATGGATGGATGGATGGATGGATGTTCGATGAATCGATCGATCATTGATTGATTGATTGATTGATTGATTGATTGATTGATTGATTGATTGATTGATTGATTGTGTCTAGGCCTTGGATGTAGGAATGATTCCAAGCAGTGAGAGCCTGAAGGATACGATAGAACGTGCCCTGCCTTTGTGGCATGACCAGATTGTCCCAGCAATAAGGGTGAGTTGTTCTCAGATTGCAGTGTGTAGCATATATGACCTCTAGTGCCTTATCTCGTGTTGTTGTTGTTGTTGTTGTTGTTGTTGTTGTTGTTGTTATTGCTGTTGTTGTTGTTGTTGGTGGTGGTGGTCCAATGCGAGCGAAGACGACCACAAACATACTATGTATAACTGTGGGTTCTTGTGAGTGCGGAGGTGGCCTTATCTCTATGACCTTCTTCTCAGCAGTTCTTCTCTTACGTTTTCATGATTTTTGTCTTCATCTATTGCTTCATTCTTCTTTCGTCTTCTTCCTTCTCCTTGTCCTGTTCTCCTAATACTCTTTGGCCTCTTTCTGAGTACTCTGTTCCTTCTTACCACCTCCTATTCATATCCTTTTATTCTGCAATGTTCATCATGTCTTTCTTCTTTTCTACTTCTCATTCTTTGTCTTTACCGCTGTTAGCCCTTCTTCTTTTGAACTTTTCTTTGTTCCATTTTGTCACTTTCTCCTCAGACCCTTTGATACGTTAATGTTTAATCTGTCTTTCTTAATTTTTGTACTCTTATTCTCTCACTATCCTCCTGCTAGCCCCCCCCNNNNCCCCAAACATTTTTGCTTCTGTTCTTTCTTATCATCCTTCCACTGACCCTTTGTACTTGAATATTTACTGTGCCTTGATTTATTCCTACTCTTTACTCCTTCATCTTCCTCCCCCCCCCCCCNCCAACCTCCCTCGCTTTATCCTCTGTTTCCTCTTACCATTCCTCCTCTGATCCTTTATACTTTCATATTTGCTGTGCCTTTCTTCTTTTCTTCTCCTTATTTCCTCACTTTCCGCCTGCTAGCACCCCTCCTCCTTTGTCCTGTCTTTTCTTAAGACCTCTGATGGCTCTAGGTTACTTTCTTTCTTTCTTTCTTTCTTTCTTTCTTTCTTTCTTTCTTTCTTTCTTTCCTTTCTTTCTTTCTTTCTTTCTTTCTTTCTTTCTTTCTTTATTTATTTATTTATTTATTTAATTATTTTCTCGCGAATTTTATTTCCTTAGTTTCATTCCACCGTCCCTCTCCTCTGACTGCCGGTCTAATCTGCTGTGTTATTCTTCTCTTTTTATCATTCGTTCTGTTCCACTTTCGTTCAGTTTCTTCCCGCTGGCCCTCCTCATTCCTAGGTTTCATGTCACACCCCCCCCCTCCTCTGATCGCCTATCTCATCGCTATGTTATTCTTCCTTTTTTTTTATTCTTATTGCATCTTCTCACATCCTCTCTACCCTATTTTCCTCCTCCATCTCTCTCTCTCTCTCTCTCTCTCTCTCTCTCTCTCCCCCTCCTGCTCGTTCATTCTGGTGTCATTCACGAGCTTCTTCTTCTCTATACTATCTGTCACCCCAGAATCCCCACTCATACTTTCAAGTGGTTGACAGATGAGTTTTCTCTGTTGACGGAGCCTTTCATATCATTGCAATTTTCCCATGCAGGCAGAAAAGAGAGTTTTGCTAGTCGCCCATGGCAACAGCTTAAGGGGCTTTGTAAAGTATCTTGACAGAGTGTCTGATGAAGACATTGTCAGTTTGGAGGTCCCCACAGGTAAGAAAGAGTCACTGGACACCTCTCTATTGCTTGACTTACTCAAACACACTTAGTGTGCAAGATACGAGACAGACAGTGATGTTACTTATCAAGCAAATTTTGCAATATCTGTAGGACTAGTCGGATAAAAATGTCACTTTGAGACGTACAAAATATTTCAGAATAGGATTAGTTTTATATTCATGTATATATAAAGGATTTTTGGCAGTAGGCATTTTCAAATGTATAATATTACTTGCAATGAATGAGATCCGCATCCAAATTGCAGTGGAGTGCCAAATATTTAATGTGCGTGTTCTGTTGATCTGTTTAAAACAGTCATGGATTATGTTTTAAAAGTAGTATTGCATATTAACAGATGAAATTTTTACCTTCATACTAGATCAATGTATTTCCTTATACACGATCTCCAAAGTGAGCGCCCCAAACTAATATTATCATCACTAAACTAATTTTTCTGCAACGATATGTCAAATTACGTCTTTGATCTCTGTAGGCATAAACATTACTCCTAATAGGATGCTGATAATTATATCTATCCTCTGCCGTACTGTCTGTTCATTTTTTTTCTGATTATCTTTCTATGTATTGATTGTCTGTCCATTTGCCTGACCGTCCATAATTAGTATGCTGATGTGTCCACTCCCAGCAATCTACCCAAATTTTAGAACGATTGTTACGATAGAAAATAAAGATCTGAATCTGACTCTCATTATCGATGTATTTTTTACCTTCCTGCCTGCAACCTCATCTAATGTTGATCATGCATCAAAGAGGCTGGCCTGTATACATATTGCATCTTGTTCCTGATAACATTTAGTCTGACACACACGTGTTATTAAAGATCTCTTAACTGCTCTGTGAATATTCTGTATTTTTAGCACGACTAGAACACAAAGTTGAATATATGAATGTACGCTCGTATAACTGAAAAACTGACCCATGTACCGGTATTTTACTTAATAATAATACGCTTTTGCGTTTGTGTTTTCATCTGCACAGCCATTCCCCTAGTCTATGAACTTGATGATGACCTGCGCCCTGTGAGAAGCTACTTCCTGGCTTCAGATGAGGAGGTTAAGGCAGCTCAGGCCAAACTTGCAGCACAAGGAAAGGCCAAAAAATGACGCAGAGAATAGTCTAGTTGTCCTATAGCCAGTCAAAATGAGGCTTCAGTCGCCATTTTGGCTGAATCCAGTTGTTTGTATGACATCAGTTGATCAGCGTTTGCACCTAGCATTTATTCTAGGCCGAGATATAATTGTTTGAATTGGCAAGGGGTCTGCCCATGCAATGGAAAAAAAATTCCGAGTTAATCATCACTGAAGAACATATTTTTACTATAATTATAATTCATGTGAAATACCATACCTCAAAAAAACTCAAATTTACCAACTATTACTGACCATTTACTCATAAAAATCAGTAATTTTAGAGATGAATTTATTCTCGATTTCTGCAACAAGAAATATTTGATATTGGATGACCCTATTCAGCTTAAGAGCCTAATATATCTGATTTCCTAGTCTTGCGACACAAGACTCATTTTGACTTGCTGCAAGACATTTATAAGAAAATGATGTTTATGCTTTATTGTGGAAGGTTGTGAAGAAGGTTTGTTGTTTTTTTTTATAGGGGGAGGGGGAGGGAAGGGGAGAGGTTGACTGATATCTACTGGTATTCCAGACACATTCAGGTTTCATAGAGCGGAAGGGATCTAATGTCACTTTTATGTTAAAGGAAGACCTCATTTTACTCACTATTAGGTCAATTTGTTGATAAAATTGCTTTACTTTAATCCCAGAAAATAACATGCGATCTGAGCCTCCCACTCAATAGTCTCTACACTGGCTTTCAACTCTGTTGTCATCATTCATATCTCTACAAAAGTCTGATAAGCCTGAAATATCTTTGCTGAAATTCCTTCTATAAATCGGACTTTAGTCATGTCAAGCCTGACTTCGTACCATACAGCATGTTTTCACAGACTTTTTATGCTGCCTAATGAGGGACAACGTGAAACACTGATATACAGAATACAGAAGTCTCTCATAATCTGTCATGAAACAGTGATAAACAGAATACAGTAGTCTCTTATGATCTGGAATTCCGAGAAGATTTTTTTTTTTGGGGGGGGAGGGGGGAGAGGGGGATGTCAGCTCGAAATCATTGGGCCCTCCTGAGGGTAATTTTAATGTACAGATATAGAGCAAGAAACTGGAGCTTTGAGACAGATCGTGGGGAATCTGAGATCGTGAGGTTTGAGATGCTATCGATGCAGAAGTACTACAGTGATATCATTGAATGCAAACAAGACAAGTTATCAAGAATGTTTATTTTTAAAATCTATACAGCAAAGTATATTTAAACTCCTCAACACATCTGAGTGAATTTAAAAACCTTTGAATTCAGTACCCTGGGACTTTCCCCCAGCATGTGTTAGGGTTAATTTTGAGCAGAATAAGGGAAGAAAAATCACTTTTAAGGAAGTCATCAGATAACAACATATGTGAGCCGTCTCGAGGGTGCTTTCTCTTTTGAACTCTGTCCCTAATATCGTGTGAGTTTTAGCCATTGTGATTTGAACATCTCTCTTTCGTTGCGCTTTGGAGAGATTCGTGATATGGATACAGAACTCTTCAGGTTGGTAACACTGGACTCTCAAATATAATGGTTGTTGCCCTTTGCAGTACACACAGGCAGAACGCCACATATACAGTATATTGAGAAACGAATCCTAAAAGTATGATTATACGTAGTCTAAAATGGTGCTGACTACCGGATGGCCAAAAAAAAAAAATTCGACTTAATTTAAAAGTTCACTAATTTTAAGAGTATAGGAAAAGCTGGAATAAAATTTTAAGCACATTAAGAGACAGATAATAATATAGTCTAGTCTACAACTACTGCAGTTTTCATTGATCTAAGTGCTATACTTTTGTCGCAGCAAAAAAAAAAAAAAATAGACACAAGTGTCAAAAAGTGATTTGCTGTTTGCTGGATATAATCATGTGTTTACTTTTTCAGTTGTGACGTAACCATTGCACCAAGATGAAATTTAGAACTGACGGCATTAGCTGACAATATCCATCTGCTGATGTGTGTAAAACGTCAGCGGCATAAAATTTGAATGTTTTAATGTTACTGAACTTTGAAATTAAAGTTTGTCTTTTTTTTCAATTTTGGCCACACTCAGAGTTACTGTTCTTGAGAGTTGTATGTATGGGTAACTGAATCAGAGAGATAGGACTTTGTGGATGATTTCAGGCTTTGCACAGCCAACACAATGTCGGATAGGTTTTATACGAGTATATATATATGACCGATGAATTTATACGCACATGAACTTGTATAATTTTATTTGGAAATGCACATTTCAGTGGAAAGTGATTCTAGCAACAGTCTCTGGAAAGCTTTGCTTTCAAAGCAGTGAGTTATGATTGTCTTTAATTGGTGTTAATGTAATCTTTAAGCATAAAGCGAAAAACTGATTGCATTAAGGTCAGAGCTTTTCAGGAATTCGTGCAGCTGATGTTGCGTTCTACTGGAATTGCTCTGATAACTTTTTTAAAACTCTTTTTTATGAAACATGAATGCTATTTTAGAAAAAAAAATGAATGCTTTGTTTTTTAACCTGGATCGTTTTTACTGTTTCAGAATGCAGTATGTACTGAAATTCCCACCCCTGCTGCGTAACTGTGATCCTCTTACAGATTTTATATTGCGCTTTACGTGGGCGCTTTACATTCATAAACTTGTATATCATTTACCATTCAGATATGCTATGTGCTAGTTTTATTGCAAATTGATCATTTACCGCACGCGGCTTATATGAGATGGGTAGTGTCTGTCCATTCTTCTCTTTGTGATTATATATTTTTTTTTTGGTTTGTAAACTGCGGTGTGGTACGATGATTGATACGCCTCGCCTCAAAAAATGCATCCTTCGATAACATTGGTTGTGGAGACAGAGAGACCGACAATCCAGCCCACCCCATCTCTATTCCAGATTTTCAAATGCCTGGACGGTCATGACAAAACAGAATGCATCGTGCACACTAAAGACTTTTCTTGTTGAATATAAAACCGCAATATTTAACTTTAATCAGTTTTGTCCACCTCTGGCCCGTTCTATGCAAAATTCTTAACTTACAAATGGTTCAGACTGTCTAAAGCGGAACAATTCTATCAGAATGCCATGTGAGTTACGGTAATTTCTGAAAAGCTATGACTTTACCGCAGTTAGAGTTGGTTATTTCAAACAGGAGTTAAAGTATGGCTCACATATAAACCGAAACTTGTTGCTGCAAAGCCAGAGTTTTTCAGGAATTAGGGTAACTGATGGGGCATTCTGCTGGTATTGCCCAGTACTGATTGCTGTGTTCTCCTTCCCTCTCACGATAATATGCTATGCAGTGTAGTGTAATGAAACATAATAATGCAGTGTTGATGTCTTGCTATATTTTTATCTTCAGGCTGCTATCGGTTTCGCTATTTATTTCTTTTGAATGAACTGCAGTGAGTCTTGATTGCGGTGTTAAGCAAATGTGTTTGATTTTCACTTCTTTCTTTTTCATTCCTGCATTTATAGTTAAGTTCATATTTAGCTCATATAAAAGGCCATCCCTTCCCATTGATGTACAAATCTCTATACATCTCTAGCATCTCTATACTGGACGCTTGACGCTTGTATTCAGATGCCTGTCTGTTCCGTTGGGCCGAAATTAATGTGCCACTCAGTGTGGAAATATAGGTGCACTTAAATCTCTCTCTCTCTCTCTCTCTCTCTCTCTCTCTCTCTCTCTGTCTCTCTCTTGCTCTCGCTCTCGCTCTCGCTCTCTCACACACACACACACACACACACACACACACACATACAGATATCCCCGTAAAAGTATCGGGAATGATGGCATTGTTGAAAGTCTTGGAAGAAAGGGTGGCTTGGGATAGAGATAACAATATTTTTAAAGCCCTAGATCTACTTGCCGAAATTCCGGGTTTTTGTTGCTTTTTTTTTGCCATATCACTCATCTAGTCTGTGGTTCGACAATATTGAAATTGACACTTTGTGTAAACAGGAATCTCAGATTTCTTATTGCGATGTCATAAAGTATTCCAAGATCTACGTATGAGTTTGTGATTTTTATATTACCCTGTGTGTGCTATGTTGACCTTGTTATGCTAAGCTATGACACGAGACAGGACTGTCCAGTTGTTGACTTCAATATGATGCGACAGACTTCCTATTTATCTCTCTTTAATAGAGTCTAATGTCCCTCCCTTTGGACATTTTGTTATATAATGACAGCTCTTCCCCCGCCCCACTCCTTCCCATCGCTCCCCCTCCCCTCCCAGAAAAAAAAACAAAACATACACACAACAAAAATTGTCTTCTTACAAGGATGGATCAAAAATTTGTGGCTTTGAACCCNCCCTCAAAACGCCTGACTTTTGACAGAATGAATACTTCACAATCTTCAGCAACGTTTGTCATGACAGATAATGATTCAAATTTTATTATGATACAGTTTTAAATTGACAAATGACAGGATTCTAACTTAGGCACGTGCGCATATCATCAGAAAAGTGAGTCCTGTACCTTCACTGTTTTCAGGAGACACTTATCGATCTACGGAGTTTTTATCACTTTGTGAAAGAGAAAAATGTCATTTGTATAAACTGAATCAGGGGCACGAGGAAGAAGTTTGAATGTGTAGCGTACAGATTTGGCCACAGCCATTTGAGGGGTGTGAATTCTTGCATTGTTCTGAAACGGATCATACTAGACATCCATTTTGCTGACAGCACTTTCATGCCTAGGATACCTGTCAGAAAGGACCGCTTAAGTAAAATATATTTGATGTCATGTAATATACGATTTTATATGTCGGCACGAACGATGTGGCTCTGCATTAAACTGTAGACAGCAGTTAAAACGAAATCCGCTGGATCCTAAATGTAATATGTTCTGTTTTTAAAAAATTCGGTTTAGAGAGAGAAGCCTAAAAAGAGGAAAATAAATGGGGCTTCTCGTTGTTGGTTTTTTTTTTCGCTTTAGTAGTACTTTAAGCTAAATCGTTTTTTTAACTGTGGTCCTCTAAATCGTTTTTTTAACTGTCGTCCTCTACATTCAGGCGAAAAAAAATAATTGGAGTGTGGGGCCTTGTGGAGATGAATTGTGGAATCCAAAGATGTCCCGTCCTGCCACCACAAACTGAACAGTCCTGATTCAGAACTAGGAACTTACGAGTTACGCACCTTCTAGCTGTACCGGTATTACATCACTGTATTTTGTGTCTCATTAGACTTTTATACACCTTTGCCTTTTGTCACAATTATTATATCAGCATAATTGTGTTTTATTTTCAACTTTAATCATATAATAATCATCATCATTTCACATGCACTTTCCCTGTGATCGAAGGTATTGAAAAAAAAAGGTTCAATAATTGTAATTAACCGAGGGTATTTAAATAAAACGTTTAACTAATTGTAATTAAACTTCTTTTTTAAATAACCCTCGATCACATTTTATAAGAAGGAATTTACGTCTACAGGTGCATAGGAAGTAGTCATTCCTGAGGACAAACAAACTAGCCAACCTAGAGTGATAAAATATGGTTTTATTGATTGGTTCAAGAAATGAAAAGAAAGAAAATGAAAAAAACATGCATGTTAATCAAGTATCTGAGATGGTTGAACGGAGAGTGAACATGTTCATGACAACGATATGTGTAAGGCAAATTGTATAGCTCTATAGTCATGATATGATTTTTAAAAAATGATTGTGACAGTATTTTATTACACAAAGAAACACAATACAAAGAACAAATCTGAGGCATGCAACCATAATGAACGACTGTGTTAGGTTTTAAAGCCGTTTTCAGCACCATTTGGCCTATATATCAGAAACGAGTCTTTAACCCTTATCAGGCCATAGATGAAATGTGCTTTTTAAACATCGCAAAAAATCCCTAGGAAGAAAGCTGCCACTAATAGGATTTGAACCTGACACCTTTCGAACTAACAAGCAAGCGCTATAGTTCTGGGCCATTAACTGGGTCTGGTAACACCATGGTCTAGGAGACTTTTGTTCTTTGAGACGTGATGGGAGATGGGCAAGGTGAAAGGATATTTATAACTTTATTCACCAGTCTCAAACTGCCATCAGAATAGATCTCTGGGTGTGCAACAGACAGAAAATGCCCGATCTTGCCACTACACTAAGCCACTTCATAAATTCAAGGTCTTCGTTTTGTTTCGTGTAAGTCATAACAAACTGAGAATTTTGAGCTAAAAATCAAGTGCAGCTGGGCAAATGAAGAGTTCAACAGCCGCTCTTGTAAAGATTCTCCCTGTACTACCCCACTTTCTCCGCCCTCTAAAAACATGAATTTGCCTGTTTTTGGCATGTGTTCCTTAAAACATTTTAAGCCTTGAATAATGGAATCTTTTAATGCTGTGCTGAGAACAGTCTGGAGTATCAACGTCAGAAAAGTATCCAGGAAAAAAAATTAGGATTTAAGCAAATCAGAGAAAAAAATATGTAATATCGAAGATCTTCGATTGCAGTGGTCAGTGAGAGTGAAAACAATATAAGAAACACTCACGCATTTTATGCAAATGAACAGCCAAGGCCAGTGGTTCCTAACCTTTTATGGTTGGCACACCCCTTAACGCCGTCAAGCAATCCCACGTCCTTCTGTCTTATATTTACTCACCTGTGATCTTATGCATAACCCTTGCATTGATTAACGCATTATTATAACCACGAGAAATCCGCTTCCCCTCCC
>JAWQUT010000079.1:401596-428351 GCA_033807755.1 Ellobium chinense | reverse complement strand
CACACACACACACACACACACATCCTTCTCTTCCTTTTCGAGCTATTTCGTGAGAGGGTCCGTCTATAAGTTTCATCATCTCTATGTCAGTAAACGGCTCATTTATGTCCAAGCATATATATCTGTAACTCTGAGATTTCTACCCATTATCTTCATATCCGTGGGGAGCAGAGGGACCAAAAGGTTCTGGTGTTGGACTCAAAATCTAAAAGATCTTGGGTTCGATTCCCCATCACGGACTTGTTTTAAGTGCCTTGGGAAAGCACTTCATTCACATTTCCCTCTGTTCACCCGTCCGTGAAATCGGTAACTGGCAGTGGAAGATATTGTCAGAATGCTAGTGATCAGCGCCAGTAAACGGCAATGGCACTGTATACAGTTCAGGTAGCTGACAAAGTCCTAGGGTGATCAGGTCTGCTGAAGCAAACATAGTGTGAAGTCGGGTGAGCGGGCATTAGCCTGGATACAAAACGTGTAAACCGTATTATTATTATCATTATTATTATTATTACGTAATTCCGTAGCATAATAGGCCCAACCTAAGCCCAAGAAACAAATCTGATTTTGCAGTTGCTTTGATTCTCTCAACAAGTCGCAGTACAAGACTGTTTCAAATTACTACTCTGCTTCCTGATGATCTATTCCCAGAATGCCACCTTTGCTTAATCCTGTTGATCAAACAATTCCAGATTACTCTTTCTCTCCTTCGTTTGTGTACACTTTTCGACATTTGAATTTGTTCCTCTTTCCATTACTGATAGTAAACCAAGCTCCCTAATCAATAGGTAGGATGTTGACATCTCGATGAATTATTTATAATATCATTTTTATAACGACCTGTGGGATCGACCTTGTAAAACATTCACGTCATACGGTGTCGAGATATCGAACATCGACAACAGAGCATTATTATTCCGAAATCAGCGCGGACAGGAGCTCGTGAATAATTAAAGTTTGGCTAACGTTACTTGGATAGACTCGGCGTGAGTACAGCTCAAACATGATGTAACCTTGTGTGTGGGAGCCGGTCCCTCATTACCCACCAGAGATTTCAACCGATTCCGCGTGAGCTCATCGCACACGCAACGACAGAACACTGTATTATGTGATTTTGTGATCGAATCGCAATTTTGTAGGTGGATTGGTTGTGTCATTCCTCTTTTCATCAATGTTATTACTAATGACATTGTTTCAGTGGCTGTTATTATCATTGTTGCTGTTGTTGATAATTGTGGTTGTTGCGTTTGCCCATGTACCGCACTTGTGGTCTGGGCTTATCGCTAATAAACTTGTTAAACTTGTTGATTGTTTGTGTTATCGTTATTGTTGTTGCTGTTGCTGTTGCTGTTGCTGCTGCTGTTGCTGTTGCTGTTGCCATTGTTATTGTAAGAATTGGTTCTGGTTTTGTCATCACAGTGTGTTGCTGGATTTGTTGCTTTATGCTTCTTCTCGTCACTGTTACTTGAGGTGAAGGGGCAAGAAATGTAGAGTAGTACGATATAAACTATATGAGGAGTTCAAAGCATAAACTCTAAATGTAAATGCAAAACTTCGCTGCATTTTAGGCTACATACCTCTAATTATGAAAGCTTCAAGGAAGTCTGAGGCAGGCCACTGAGCCAAATCTAGCAGCTAGTATTTGAAAAAGGAGATGTTGTGTATATTTTGGCATTGTTTCATTACAAGAGTTGCAATATCGAAAGCGTAAACAATTGACACAGAATCCTCTCGCAGATCAGAGGTTTTCAACATTTTCGGCGCTCCTGCTGATATTGGGGCCACCAGGCAATGTTGTCTTAAAGCCACTCATCAGGTCTAGGTCATTTTATAACTCGCATTTTTGTTCAGTCATTTATTCTTAGGGAACATTCTGAAAACTGCATGGCTTACACCTGGGTGTTGGCGGGCCTCAAGTTGAGAACCTCTGTTTTAGAGTGTGCCAGACTGGTGTGGTGAACGAATCTGGCACTGTATCCAACAGCCTGCCATGTTTTATAAAGATAAAATCGTTGTGCACTGCTAGGCTTTGGAATCGCTTTGATTTTTGAGGTGTGTCAGAGAAAGCGCAGAAACAAACATGCGTGTACACTGAGTTTGTTTACCTATTTACAAAAAAAAAAAAGTTTCATTAAAATGTTAAAATCTGAGAGCAGCCCTTAGCAGAGAGAATACTTCGGCAAGGTAATGATTACAAGAACTAAAATCAAAGGCGTTGATTATCAGGAAAGGCGGGTTATGCCGTCCTGGGAACGTTATACATAGTGTGGAATGGGTCAGGGTACTATGGTGATAGACTTCTACTGCCCCAAGGTCCTCGGCCTTACAGAGGAAGTCACAGCCTGATTCCCTACATTGCAATGTTATGGAAATCCATTAAATGTAAAAACCACCTTTTTATACAGATCCACGCCAAAATATACTGGCTTCTATTGCAGACCAGGCCTGCATTTTCCACCAAGGTTTATTAAGCTTAAATCGTTACGTTTCGGGTCAACCTCTTCGGAAATCAACTAACCAGCAAACCAACCAACAAACAAACAAATAAACAATCAGTTTGCTTCTTTAAAAAGACCTAAACTTCGGTGAAAATACAATCTCGTTGGCAAAGATGACACATCGGCGGTTGAGAATGACAATCATTAGGGCTACGTCAAGGTCGTTCCACCCCTACCCACTTTTTTTTATCTTATCATGAGTGGCTTTAGAGGGCAAGTGACGTTTTACCAGCTCGTGCTTATTACTGAGGAAGATTCGCTGTGAAATTGGAGGCCATGCTTGAGACGGGGACAATCACTGGGCACGAAGGACACGCTCACAGTCACGATTGTCACACGCACGCAACTCATACAAACTCTCGTTTCTCTCTACGGTCTTCAGGTCTCCAAGGGCAACTATCTTTCTATCTTTCCCCTTCTCTTTCCACATTATCTCCGTCCTCTTTCTCTCTCATCTTGTGCTCTTACAGTCATCTCTCTCTCTCTCTCTCTCTCTCTCTCTCTCTCTCTCTCTCTCTCTCTCTCTTCCAATAAAAGAGATTATGCAGCAGGCCATCTACATTTTGCCTTGTTCTCATTTCTTTCTACTTAACTTTTTGTCGTTCTCTTTATGTTCTCTATGTTCTTTTTTTTTTTTGCCTTTTCTTTTTAAACTGAGGAATGACGCCAAGTGCCCAATTTCACATCATTCTTCATATCATTCTCACGGCTACCTTGTCGGTCATTCTCGCTATCTCCCTTCATTTCTACTTATAAGGACAAAAATCAACGTTTCCAAGTTGAGTTCCATAAGCATCCAACAAGTACATTGTGCCAACTGTATCATTCACTGTGACTTATAGTATCATAATACTAATGCAGTTTATGAATCTCCTATCCAGGCGTATCTATGCCCAATCACGCGACTTAACACTATTATTACCCCTAGCAGACCTGATCATTCTAAGACTTTCTCAACTCTCGGAGAGCATACTGTGCTGCTGCCATTTACAGGTGCTGATCACTAACATTTATACACATTTTTCTGTTTATTGCCAGACACCCATTTTACAGATGGGTGGAATGAGGGAAATGTGCATGAAAGGCTTTTCCTAGGCCTTTATAACATGATTATGCCCAAGACCTTTATATCTTGAGTCCAGTGCCTAACCATTCAGCCAGATGATGGTTTGTTGTTCATTTGTTGT
Organism: Ellobium chinense; assembly: GCA_033807755.1. Classification (NCBI taxonomy): domain Eukaryota; kingdom Metazoa; phylum Mollusca; class Gastropoda; order Ellobiida; family Ellobiidae; genus Ellobium; species Ellobium chinense. The sequence goes on along the minus strand of JAWQUT010000079.1, from coordinate 424,669 downwards.
TTATAATGTCTCTAATTCCATCTAGATTTCTTTTGCAGCAAAACCCGATTTTTTTTTTAATTTTCGTTAGTTCGATGATCACAAGTCAATGTCTGTTGGAAACTATTTTTTATTTAAATGTAAAATGTACACTTATACTGAGCCACAAATTTGCAACTAGTCGCAAGTTAAAATTTGCATACCTCCTGCCTAAGAATGCAATGATGTAGCTCCATCACTAAACTCAACATTCTAAGTCCTACTCTTAATACTGTTACTAAAGCATGTCACTGACTTCCGGTGCCTTTCTGAAACAAACGAGTTCTAAAGATATACCCGACAAACGCCGACCTGCATCGACACTTCCAACTGGTTCCCAAATGGGGCTAAACATGTTCCTATGGCTGCCATGCAAAAGGCACTGGTTATGCAAAGAGCACACCACATAAACAAAAAATGCGAGTTGCCGAATGTCCAACCTTATTTTGACTGGGAATGTCTACGGACAAAAAGGACGCCTACCAAGACAGGTTGGGAACCCGTGGCTTGCCCCTCTCTGTGGGGCATGAGCGATCCTATCTTGATCTGCCACTGTACGTCGCCTGCCTCTCTCTCTCTCTCTCTCTCTCTCTCTCTCTCTCTCTCTCTCTCTGTGTGTCTCTCTCTCTCTCTCTCTCTTTCTCTCTCTCTCTCTCTCTCTCCCAGTCCGGTGAGAACCCTGTATTCACCGACCTGGCCTCTTCTTACTGAGAGCAACGGCTCATCGACCCAGGTAAACAAACACATCTCCACCATTTTGATCGGCCCTAATTGGCCACACTTTTTGTTTTCCCATCGCCAGCAGAACAAATGACGACCGTTCTTCCTAGGGGAATTAATCGAGTCAGCTCCACAAGCATTTACTAGATGAACAAACCTTCTATCTACCTCCTGTTCTGGCAAAACTCGAGTATCTGTATAGAACAAGAGGGACTCTCAGTAGAGCACATTCCACGCCACGGTAAGAAAAAAAAAACTAGTGGAAAAACCATTCTATTCAAAACCATGGTCAGTGTTCTTGATAAACTGCGTGCATTACCAATCAAGCATTATAGTAGATAATGTTTATAATACATCATACAAATCTGGAGAAGGTGGAAAGTCCGCCGCAATGATCTCATAAAACGCTGCATATGAAATTTTGTGAGTATATACCATTTTTCTTCAAGTTTGTAACATGTTTTCGCAATTTTAAAACTGCATGATTCTCTTCGCGTGTCATTTGCCTTTTAACAGATAAACGTTTAAAGCTAGTGTTTGGCTGATCGGAAACGCGCCAGATGAATGCCATGGGGAAGCGAGCAATCTCAATCGGTGTTTGTTTTGTGAATACACCAGGAGGACAGCCGTATAACAATATTCAATGTTGAGGTTGAATTTTTAAGTAGAAAATTTCTATGGCTATTGCCGTTAGATTTAATGAAAAATGCATGTTTGTTTGTTAGCTGGTACTTTAGTCATCTAGTGCTCCACTAAAATAAAAGGCCATAAGTAGGAAACCCTCTAACTTGGAGAGCTGGACAACCGAAGATCTTAATAAGAGTACAATTACCCCCGTTTAGCAAGTGTTTCGGACCTTCTGACTTCCTGACACTAGTAAGAAAAAAAATATGGTCAGATACAAGCTTGTTGCATTACTTGAGAGATCTGGTCGCCACATCGCCCCAGTGACTTTCATCTTATCAATCGTTGTGGATCACTTTGTGTGTACAGCATTCAGTATCAAAGATAAATGGAATACCATGACCAACCTGGTGAAAATGACACTGGGGAACGAAACCGGCGATCAATAAATCAGTCTCTTGTTCTTCATACAATACATGTCTAGCCAACTAAATTTAGCTGGCTGTGGTAAGATAATATGTCGAAGAGAGAAGGAACACAAAACTTCGCGACTTTGAAATTTGAACCTGACCTAACCAATAATAAGAATAACACTAACTTCGTTCAGCTCAATGTCTGTATAACAGATGGCCTATATAGAGACTTTTATTCCGTAAAAAAGCGGAAGTTCTGAAAAGCTGAAGAATTCCAGATGGTGGGATATCTTTCTGTGACTATCTTCTATATGAAGTTTGTGTTCTCATGTTCTTGCTTTCAAGTTACTTAAGCTGTTTACTATACGGTTAAACATATATGACTTATATGATCATTCTTATTCTACTTCTTTCGTTTTACACAGAGCTCTATGCACACATGGAGTGATAGTATATACTTCAAACTGTCAGGCCATTTTTTTTTTGTTATATAGAGCCATGAGGTTTCAGCACATTTAATATAGAAAACGCAGATAGATGGGCCCATATCCAGCTATATAAATTACCTTCTATTAGCTTTAGAGTAATGCTCTGATTTAGCCTTCCTTGAATCGTCAAACGAATTCCCCGCGTGGTTCCTTGTTCTATACCTAAGCTTTAAATCTACCTCACAAACTGAAATCTATGTGGTGGTTCCTTAAAACTGAGTTCGTGAGGTTCTGTGTGTGTGTGTGTGTGTGTGTGTGTGTGTGTGTGTGTGTGTGTGTGTGTGTGTGTGTGTGTGTGTGCGTTGTTGTTGTTGTTGTTGTTGTTGTTGTTGTTGTTGTTGTTTTGTTCTTGGCGAGTTCTTCTTAATTTCTTTGGGGCAAAAATATACTATGGCGAAAGTTCCCTAAATCATTTTTTTTCTTTTTTAATAGAGGAAGTTTGCATCGTATGCAAGCTCTTCATTGCAACTGTTTCTTCCTCTCTCCCACCTCACATCCCGTTATTTTTGTTTTTGTTTTTATTAAACCTATACTTTAAAAATCTTCAATATCAACGCATAAGATCGTATTCCACATACGACCTTTTATCTCAACACTGACAACTGCCTGACAACCGACTTCAAATTACGTCCGTTCGTTCACCCTTCCATCCAAACAACCATTAATTGTTTTCAACTCGGTCCAACATGATCTTTATCTAGATCAACTGAACGATAATGCGAAATTGTGCTGGGAGAAGCAAATTAAAGGTCACGTGAAATACCGCTAACGTTTGGGCGTGTTTATTTATTGTGCAGACGTCGAAGAACATTATCGCTGCAATCCTAGTTTAATTACTGCTGCAGAAACACAAACAGCCTACATCTTCGGTGTGATGCAACACACCTGCAAGCCACAGGGTTACAGGATGTCAACCCTCATTGTCTGAGCTTGTAGCGGCGTATATTTCATTATTCCTGCAAGCCACGATATTACAAGATATTAACCCAGATTATTTGTGGCTGTGGGTACGGTGTTGTTGGGTTTTTTTTTCAACACTTTTGTGGCCCATAAATTACAGAGTGTTAACCCAGATTGTTTGTGGCTGTGTGTGTGGGTTTAAACAACGCAGTTATGGCTAGAACTTTAACTTTCACCAGTGGCCAAGCCTGGACTCCCGTCAGGCCACAGACAAGAGGGTGCCATTTAACCATCAGGAAAACAACAACAACAAAAAATAACCAGGGCGAATAATAAATATGCTGCTTACAGGATTCGAACTCATAATCATTCGTAGCATGAGACAAGCATTTAACTTCTCGGCCATTCTGCAAAGTTTTATCTCTAATTGGGATTACAAGACCGTGCAGCTGAATCACATCGGAGGCATTTTGTGCTGGAAAAATAGCATTTCTTTTCGTAAGGTTGTGATGGCATTCTAAATAGACAATAACCCACCTAATGAACAAAATGCTATTCTAAACACAAACAGAGAAGAGAGACCGCAAATACGAGAAGAGACAAAAATAAATAGCCTAGACAGCCTAGATACAGGAAAATAATGTCGATTGTGTGGCGTTGTTTATGATTCCCAAGAGGGCGAGTTGCCCTTTTGAAACAGGCTTCAAAACAACAGCATCACAAAACAAAACAAAACAAAACAACAAAGCATAGAGATTTAACAATATCCAAACAGGAAATAATGGTGTCGACTGTGTGCAGCAATATGCAGTCTGATATAACATGTCTGTGGTGTTTGCTTGTAAACCTCTAAAATCCACAACAAATCCAGCTAATCTGCCACCGATAATGACTGTCTCACTCGCTTGTAAGATTTTCACGAAGCGATGGCAAATGCTGATACAGTCAATTCGACTTAATCAACAATCGCAGTTCGCCGAATCACATCTTCCGCTTAATCGCCACTTTTCAAACGGCCGAATACTGTAATTTCTTTACAAAAAGTTACCAGATGATCGCAACTCTTTTCAATCGCAACATTTCCCAGGAGCTGCGATTAAGCGGAGTCGATTTTATAACCAATAGCATGACATCACAGAGCCGTAAGGCTAAATATTGTCCTTGCAACTGGGCCATGTTTGGGCCCTACAGATTTGGGCTGCTTAACTCGAAGATCGTAAGTATTGTTAGGTCTTACAGTCGACTTCATATATCACAACTCCACGTGATACTGAATAAACGTTGCGATTAAGCAAGGAGCGTGATAGAACAGAGCTGTTTATGTCTGAGCTTAGTGTGGAACTTTGTTTTTCTATCTATGACACATTAAATTATTGCGATAAAGTGGAGCGTTAGTTTCCACCCTGAAGACATCAGATTGGCAAATGGAACCCTAGACCGGCAAGAAGCTGCTGCTGCTTCTGCTGCTGCTGCTGCTGTTGTTGTTGTTGTTGTTGTTGTTGTTGTTGTTGTTGTTGTTGTTGTTGTTGTTGCTGCTCCTGCTGCTGCTGTTGTTATTGTTGTCCTGAATACTAGGGGGCAAGCTAAGGATCATTAACACTGGAAAAAAAAAACTGTTAAAGCGAAGGATCGCTCCATACGATTTTCGTGCAGCGGCAAGCAAAGTTTAATCTCCCTGCTTTTGGACGCACACGTGATGATGCTTTGCTATTCTGAACCCAGCCTTATTCTCGAATAAGGTAAGATGTCAGAGAGGTTGGAGTTTAAGATAACGAAAATTCTTAAAGACAAAGATCTACAACAAACACGAAGATTTCACCTCCAAGACTAACAAGATTACAAAAATGTTTCCATGTATGACTGAGCAACTTGGCGTTTTACTACATACAGGGCCGCAGCTATCCTCACCCAGCTCTAGAGTCTTGAATTGGGCTCCCCTCCCGAAACAAAATCATCTTTTTGTTCCTGCATCAGCTCGTGTTACATTGCAAAGGCCAAAGAGCCCTAGACCCCATACTCTTCCGCGCTTTTGAGGGCTAGGAAGGGAGACAGAAGCGGCCCTGTCTATATCTACCAGCTGCGTAAAAACAGGTCATATACATACATGTGCAATCAGCTGCCAACGCTAACCTAGGGGTTACTACTGGGAAAGAAAAGCTCAGTGACCCAAGGGTTAAACATAATGTTTAAAGATTGGAGCATTTCCGTCATGTCTGATGACGACAGCTGAAGTGGAAGTTCAAAGGTCGCTCAAATGTTGGATCATGTGACTGTTGCATCAAGCGTAATAAACAATTTGACAAGGTGACTCTTTCAATCAGAGGAAGATACCATTTTATTGCAAATTAACTTCAGACAGAAGGGCCGTGTAATTTTTGCTTAACTTCAAGTACTCAAATGTGCCCATACAAACATCGGTTAACATCAAACACAAAGAGCTGGGATAATGTGAAGTTCATCATAGAACTCTCACACCCAATACCCATTGTCTGATGTGGATTTTAGGGTTTGTTAATCTATGTCACTGTGAACTACGTAAACACTACATTGTTAAAATGAAATTTTAAGTTCGAAGGTTGCAAGGCACCTTAAAGAAAGTAGTTCATTTTCATTACGCCAAAGCATACTCCCCCCCCCCCNNCCCCCTTTTTTTTGTTCCAAAAAAAAAAAAAATCACCACATGTGAATGATAAAAACTAAAAAACACTAGTGTAATCTCGAAGACAAGTCATAAAATTCATGGTCAGAATTTACATTACGATACAAAGAGTCATCTTTCATTTTCGTCACTGATTTCACTTTTAAAACATATTAAGCTGTCGAAAGCATCTATCTAGATTTAGCGTGAACTCGAAACCCTTTCCCAGTAGCCGTGCAGGTGCTGACACTATGTCAGTGGACACCAAGAAGATTACAAGAGCAAAATAACGAGCAGTGATCATTATTCTTACATAGTAAACTGTGGGATCCCTAGGGCTAAAACAGCCAGTGGGCATACATACATGATTATCGGCCAACTCCGACCCTTCCTGTTCTGCGTCCGACGTCTCGACGTCTGAGGAAAAACAAAGATGTGTTAAAAATGTGAAGTTAAAAATGTGATTACATCTTCCAAAAATGTAAGCTACCCTTTACAAATAAAAATGGTAGAAACCTCAATTTCCAGATAAAGGTCTGTATCTATTTTTCAGTAACAGAGAATAATATTTACCGTGACATATTTTTTTTTCATGCAGCTTTGCTCTCAGGTCTTAGATCTTAGATGTTAGTTACAGAACTTGGACAGAGGTTGGCTTTCAAAGTGTCCACCCTCAAGGAGTCCACCCCCGCCAGTACTTTACCTTCCATTGTGCCCACCTTTGAAACATTCTAACGATTGCCGGCTTCAACGGTCATAGCTTAAAACGAACAATTCTTTATATGAACAGGTGACTCATTCTACCAGAGTAAGATGCTATTTTATTGTAAATAAACTTCAGATAGAAGGGCCGTGTAATTCACATAACATGAAGTTCCACACAGTGGTATGGCGCTTAGTTGAATGTTGTTATAGCATTGCATTACTGAACTGGACATCAGACCCAGGCAAGGAAATAACACATTTAGCATTGTATTCTAAGAGACTTTGACGATGAAAGTTGTAGAGAATTTTAAGATCGTGTACATCGACGTCACATTACTATTCGTCTGATTCCTGACATCAGACATTTTCAGCAATGAAACAAGACAAAGCGAGTGGTCATCCTAAAACACGTCTCTAACAATCGAACAAAGAAAGTTAGCGCTAGTAACCAGCTGTAACGAGGACTACAACCCCTTGCATACAACAACACCAAGAATATTTGATTTACAGTACATGTATACAAGTCTCAAGTAATGAATCCCAAAGGAACCCCGAGAGGTAAATTTTAAAATTCTGTGGTTATTTGGTTTTGAAATTCCCAGGAGATTAAACGATTTTACCTGGAGTCAATCAGTGGTTTAGAGTGTAAAGGTTAGGCAGATAAAGCTGGTGAGTTTAAACCTTAAAAGCTTTGATCTCAAGATCAAGAGCTGATTTACACATCTTGATGGGCCTGGCAAGTAAGGTATGCTATTTTTTCTACGGTTTATTACATTTCGTGGCTTTCACTTCAAGAATTGCTTAGTTTCCTAATGTCCTATTACCGTTGGAGTCGCATAGGTTTCGTCGCCATTTTTTTTCTGACCGGAAGTACTTCCCATCGAAAGAGTTTCAGTTCGGCATGTAAGACGAACCTTGTCATAGTTCAAATGTGTGTAACTGAAAACTGAAGGCTTTTACTCAACAAAATCTATCTGTTCATTTGTGTTCAATGCCAAAGCTAGATTCATTATAGCAGTCATACTCATTTTGCCAGTTACCAAAGAGAGATCCTGCATGCCACAAAAGGTTTCAGACTTTCAACTGGATGAAAATAGGACGTTGTCAATCTCACTAAGAGGAGAGTGCGAAGTCTGTCAGTGTAACATATTATACCGAATAGACCTTAGATTTGTGAACATGATGGCACACTGTTCTATATTCTCTCCTGATGTTGTTAACCAAATCTAGAATTTAGAAGTATTCACTTCAGAGTGGGCATGTGGAAGGAAACCAAATAGCTTGCTTACGTCGTTCGATGTATTGGTTTGCAGCTTGAAAACGAAATGAGACATTCATATTTTAAACACCATTTTTATACGCTCTTTGCATGTTGCAAACCATTACAGAAGACTCTCTGGTTGTGGAACTTCACGTTAGTGACATGGAGAACATAATTTATTGGCTCAAAGAGGCCAAGCGGATTGTTTCGGAGCGAAAGGAAGGTCAGTAAGACAAGACAGTAAGTTTATTTAGCTCAAATAACAAGTTGTAAATGAGCAATACAATGCTATTAACAATCAATTCATTCGCTCACTTATCTGTTTGTCTGTCTATCTGTCTGTCTGTCTCTCTCTCCCTCTCTCTCTCTCTCTCTGTCTGTCTGTCTGTCTCTCTCTCTCTCTCTCTCTCTCTCTCTCTCTCTCTCTCTCTCAATATAGTTTATTTTGCACATCCCCATTTTTGTCTATTCCAAATGAAATATTAGGTATGCATCACTGCAGTTTCCGTGGTAAAGTTTCATATTGGAAATTTTGAAGCTATAATAGTGATCTTGAAGTGTAAATAATTAGAGAGAGAGAGAGAGAGAGTGAGAGTGAGAGAGAGAGAGAGAGAGAGAGAGAGAGAGAGATTCATTTCGTATTTTGCTGATTGGTAGAGGGAGGGTGAAGGCTGGGGCTGGGGCTGCCTTTAAGAGAGAGAGGGGAAGATTACAAAGAGGAATAAAAAGGAAGACAGATCAAGTGAGGACAGTGAAGTAAATGACTATGTAAACTTTCAGTAAAAGAAACTAATCAATTGTATGGTTGGAGGAAAACGACAACTGTCAACATAGGTTTATCTGTTTGTATCAGCTATCATTTCGCGGCATTTCGAGGATGATGAAGAAAATACAAGTGACGAGGTCACTGCAAAAACTTCTATGTCATTTAAAATTGGCTCGTGACTTAGCAGGATTTCATTGTGTTTTCCAAGAAACTTAGTAAGTTTTGCAAGCGCTTTGCTTTTTTTTCGTCCATGAGATTTACCGGTGGTGAAGGGGACACTTGATGGGGAAGCAAAAGGCAATAACTTATTTTTCATCAAAAGGTGACTCTGCAGGTTTTGCAGGGGACTTCTTCAACTATACTTTCACTGCACAGTAATTATTTGCAACTCAACAGGCAAGCGGAAAAGAGGTTGTATCTAGTTCTACTATCAGTACCAAATTTCAGAATTATAGGAGATCTGCGAAGGTTGGAGATTTTTTTTTTCAGATTTCGTATGTTTACTTCCAGTGTAACGATGTTACAAAATATGGACATATAGCCACCACTGGTGAAAACCAACACTGGGATACAGGCGCAATTGCCCAGGTGCCCGGAGCTTCTCAAAGGTCCCAGGAACCCCGCCTCTCTCAGTAACCTATAATGGGCCTCGTATCGTTTTCCCAATTTAGAGGCACCCAGTGGCATCTGTTGCCCAAGGGCCTCCAAAAATGTTAATCCAGCTCTAGCACTACACAGTAGTCAGTACACACCAGCAATGTACTTACCAATCTTAGTGTGGTCTGTGTCTGGCTTGTAGTCCCAGGGATGGACGTCCATCATCTGGCTCGTTGTGTAGCTTAGCTCTTGTAATGTGGCCACTTTCCTAGAGAATGGAGGACGGAGAGATAGTGTCAAAAGGGTTGTTTGAAGGATGGATGGATGGATGGATGGATGGATGGATGGATGGATGGATGGATGGATGGATGAATAAGAGAGATTTGGCTGGAGGGAAAGGGATATTATATTGGATGAAAAATGGACAGACAGACAGACAGACAGACAGACAGAGGCGTCAAATTAGTTACGAAGGATGGAAGGACAGGGGTTTGAATAGAGAAAGGAGGATGTGCGAACAGGAAAAAGAGGAGAGGAATAGGGAATGAAATCAGAATGGTTGCTAGGAATAGAAACAAAGAAGGAATGAGGTTGGGATGGAAGAGGAGACATGTAGATAAAAAAAGAGGAGGGGGGATGTCGAGAAAGAGAATAATCAAAGAAAGGGAGGCTGGAGTAATGTGGGAGAAGAATGACAGAGATACGGGAACGAGAAGTAGAAAGAAGGAAGACGGTAAGAAGAAAGAAAGGGAAGGCGAGCAACGATCACACACTTCGAATTGTTTCAGTAATTAGGCTTTTCCCTGAAGTTTTTAACGAACCTGTCAAAATTAATCAGTGTCATGCCACTAGTTCATTCCGTTCAAATCCCATACCTCTCCTCACCCCCTCGCCTCGCCTTCCCCCAACTCTCTCTACCGTCTCTGTCAATAATAAAGGCTCAAACTAATGTCATGGCGACTGCCTGACATTCAGTATTCAGTATTGCATGGTGCTCTGTTCTGACTGCATGCATCAATGCTAGCGGACACATAATGATTTATTTGTTGAACTTGTCACACAATATTGACATTCTCACGCAAGTCGAGATCAATGAATCATTAATAACGAGAAGGACCGTTCTATTGGAAGAACCAGTATTGAAAAGATCGTTGTAGCTTAGGCTGCCAGACAATAATAGATAGGCCTTAAGGATAGGGACAGGCATAACATTATGAATACAAAGCCCATTATCGCCCATCCTCTTCAGGGGTAGATCCAGAAAAAAAATAAAACAAGGCGGGGNGGGGGGGGGGGGGGTTCTTTCACATTACTGACTCCTCCCTCAGTTTCGGATATAAGAAAAAATTAACACCTCGCCACCTACCCCCACCATTCCATAAAATTTATACCGTATATGTGTTAAAGCTATACTATACAGACAGTTAGTGGATCAACAATTTCTTAGAATTACCAACAGTGGAGGGTAAGACGAAATTGATAAGAAATGTTAAGAGCTTTAATTATAGCTAGAAGCACTCGGCGGAAGGCGTGGGGTGGGGAGTAGGGGGTGGGGGGCGCTCACGAGTATCCTGTGACCTCCTCATCCCGATTTGGATCAGTCAATATTCATAAAGATCAGGGAATCATCATCACTATAATTATCATCGTCGTTATTTTATGTTCCCTGAAGAAGGACGCACGTCCGAAAATTTGGAACGTTTATTCAATTTTTCATGACACAGTTTTGAGAGTTGTTTTGTTGTTTTTTTTTAATTTTTAAAAACTATTATCATCGTCGTTGTAATCATCAAAATCATTACCATATTGAATTTACATAGGTTGTCCTTAAAAATGCATCAAGATTTAAATATGGTTAATCATTGTTAAAGTCTAGAACAGCAAACAAGAGATACCGACTGTAAGGTAATTTGCCAAGTATTAACATGAACTACTTTTGGACAATTACTGGCCATGGCCATAGCATTTGAACTGGATTCTTCCTTAACTTTCACGTGTGAGATCTGTTTCCGCTCTGATCATGACCCACTTTTCCAGTTGCTCACGCCCCGAACGATGATCCTGTCTGTAACAAGGATCTTGCTCACCTCTCTAGACTGTTGGCCTCCTCACGGTCTGCCAGCTGGCGTTCTAGACCTGATGCGTCCAGAGGTTCGAGAGTGTTGCAAGATTTCTTGTGGTAAATGCTTTCACTGATTCCTGTTTGTATCAACATTGTTGCGGCTGAAGACAGAAAAAAACAACAACGGGAATCTCAGTCTTTGGTATAATCGAGTCTAAGATGAACCATAGTGCGAAACAAATTCATGAATTTAATTATAATAGATAAACTTCATCAATTTCAGAATGACGTCCATAAAAACACATTACCTCAAATATCTCAAGAGTACAGAAATCTGAATTACCAGTGGGGGTATGATATTGGAAACGTGAGGTAGAGTGAAATGGGAAGAAAATTTTTAAAAAAACAACAAAAACTCATATTTAGCCTTATGTTAGTATTACTCGTGCTTTAGATTTGGATGGGCCGAAACACTTGTTAGACGGGTGTATCTTTCTCTGAAGATCTTCTGTTGCCTCGCTCTCCGAGTAAGAGAGTTTCCTTTTTACTTAAACATAGATTCAAGAAATTATCTTAGACAATTTATCTTCGATTTAAGGTTCAGAACATTAGTTTTCATCACTATCTTGCTGTCATTAATCACCATCATCACACCATCATCACCACTACTACCATCACCACCAGCATTATCACTAAATCTATTACCACCACACAGATTCAAGAAATCATCTTAGAAAATTTGTCTTCGACTTAAAGTTCAGAACATGGGTTTTCTGAATGCAGTCGTGTACATTTTTATGCACCACCAGTGACAACAAACAAACGGCTGTGAAAGATAACACAGAAAGAGATCCCGCATGCAAGTAATAACAGTGCGTTGACATGTTTTTATGTCCTGATCTTACACAAGGGAATACGTGAATGAAATGCAAATTAATAGTCTTGAGCTGCTGGCAGTCCGGCAACGCTATATTCAGTGGTGTCTGGGAGATTTAATGAACAATGACTAGGAGTTGCAGCGAGTTCAGGAAAATAAGCAGGGTATCTGTAGCTTTGCCTGCCTACCTGCCTGCCTGACATTAGAGTATAACATAATTATTGTCATGTCTAGTTTGCCGTATACTCACAGTCCCATAGAGGAAAGATGGACTGTAGCGTCATAGCCCTGATAAACTCTGCTTGCAGCATCTCAAGGCAGCCGGCAAATATTCTGTACAGACGTTCTAGATCCTCTCTCTCCTCTTCTTTCATTCGCTTGCTGTCATGGAGAGAAAGACAAAAACCACAGATAGAATTAATTCGTAAACATTCTAAAACATTATCATCAGAGGAATTATGTTTTCACCATGGCACTGGCTTTAAAGACAGTACTCATCGCAAAGCGTGTAAAACAGAAAAACGCCGCCTATGACTGCTCAACGGGGCTAACGCAACCGCCTAAAAACACCATGGTGAAATCATCTCTATTCGTGACTGAATGTAATGATAATGCGGTTTATAAGTCTCGTATCGAGGCTAATGCATGCTCAGGCGAATCCACACAATTATTACCCCGGCAGGCCTGATCATTCTAGGACTGTCTCAACTCCCTGGGAAGCATACAATGCTGCTGCCATTTATAGGCGCTGATCACTAGCATTCTGACATCATCTTTCACTGATATTTTACAAAAGGATGGACTGAGGAAAGTGTGAATGAAATGCTTTCCCAAGGCACCTGCGACATGACCGTGGTCGGGAATCGGACCCACGACCTGTAGATCTTGAGTCCCAAACCGCAACCATTCGGCCATGAAGCTCCACGGGTAGAGAATAAGCCGTAAATAACGTATGACAAGGTCCTGTGACCTCGGTTATCCGCAGATTCGTTGCGATACTGCGGTTCTACTTTTTGTTCTGTAGATCAAATGTTCCTGACGAATTCGAACACCCCACAAATTCGAATTTAGTACTAATTCAAAGAAATTCGAGTTCCTGAGGTCCTACTATTTCCAATTTCGCATAATTTTTTATAATATTTCCAATAAATTTCAACTAGTGTATAATGTCAGACTTGTTGTGTCCTCCATCAAGTAGTCGTCATTGTCATTATCATTCACACGATGACTAATTATCATCATTATCTTTGCTGTCATTAATCACCATCATCACCGCCACCAACACCGACACCATCATCACCACTACTACCACCACCACCAGCATTATCACTAGATCTAGTACCACCACAACTGTTTGTTTCATCGTCACTAGGTTTACCACTCTTCTCTGCTCTTTACAATTCTCATTGATTCTGTGTCATTCATTTATCTATAGTGTCATCATGTCCTCTTTCCTCTCTCATCACAATCTCTTCATCACCATCACTACTTGGATCGCATCATGATATACACGTACATGTATATTCTGTGGTTCTCTCTCTCTCTCTCTCTCTCTCTCTCTCTCTGTCTCCTCTCTCTGTGTCTCTCTGTGTCTCTCTGTGTCTCTCTGTGTCTTTCTCTGTCTCTCTGTCTCTCTCTGTCTCTCTGTCTATCTCTCTCTGTCTCTCTCTTTCTCTCTCTCTCTCTCTCTCTCTCTCTCTCTCTCTCTCTCTCTCTCTCTCTCTCCACAAAACATTGAGCCTTTGAAAAGTCATGTGACACAGACTCTGCAGTTTGTGATGTCCAGGTGACCCACCTTAGTAAAAGTGGCATGAGTCTTCGTTTGCATAGTAAGACAAGATCAAACACCTTCGAGCCCGTGCACCTGAGCTCATCTCTAAGGGCGTAAGAGTCGGTGACCCCTCCCACACCCATGCTAAGGCAGCTGTACACGGCTACCTCACGGCTTAGGCTGTACACCAGCTGTGGACAAGATGCAGAACAATAGTAATGAAGTTTATGGTGTTTATAAAGACTATGATGAAATTGACGAAGAATCACATTACTGATTCGAAAATTCGTGTAGACTATAATGTCAATAAATATCTTAATTGTTATCCTAGCATTTGATATAATAAATTGCAATTTTCTAATTCTTAACATCGCTGGTTTTGACAAAACGTTTTTTTTAAATATCTTTTTAAAATTTTATCAAATAATGCTACTGATAATTGTTATGATGTTGATGATAATGATGATGATGATGATGATGAACATTATACTTATTGGAAGGATTCTGCCGAAATGTTTGGAACTGTGATTCAACGTTTTTTGCTACTCTAGATCTAAAAGTCGTATTTTCTAATGCATATTTTACAAAGATAGTGTTGTTGTTTTTGTTGTTGTTGTTGATGATGATAATGATGGTTGTGATGACGATGATGTTGATGATGACGATGATGATAACGAGACTATGACGACGATATTAGACGATGAGTTTATCACATTTAGAGCAGACACACTTTCTGTCTAGATGCACATTCAACCCAGCATACACAGAGTATATAATACATAAGGAGTGTCAATTTGTAACAGTGTTTAATTTCTTTTTAATGACAGAGCATCATCAAGAGTTGATTAACATTAACAATTTATCGAAACAGTATTATGTCAGATCATTAATGAAAATAAAACAACCGAGACTGGGGATTTGGCCTTTGCAGCGAATATTTTTTTTTTCGTTCAGTGCAAAATTTGCAAAGCAACATGCAGTCTAGATACATTGTTCTCTATCGCTCTTTCGTAACAATAAAAATCATGCTCAAAGCAAGTGATATACATTCCATACTATGACTTATCATATTCGTCCATTGTGCCATGTCGCATCATAAGCCTTCGCGCCCTAACGATAATAATAATTGTTCCTTGGTGATACATCAAAAGAATGTCAATAATTAATTAGAAAACAGACACTATGGGCTTAGCTGATAGACGGGCCTAACATCCCGCGGACCAATCAATGAACAACGGCGGCGATCCCAGGTTTTTAATTGGACTAGATGTGTCGTTGACAGCAGGAGGCCTGAGAGTCACAACATTTCCATGATTTACAAATCATTCGATTTACAGACAGCTAACGTCTAGGGGTGATACGCCTTTGACCACGCAGATGAGGGATGGGTGGTGGTAGAGAGGGGCAGGGGGGAACAGACAAGTAGTCACTTGGATAACTATATACAAGATGACATACAGACTAACAGACCAGTAGATAGACAGAGGGAAGTACATGAAGCAAAAAAGTGAAAGATTTATGGCAGTTGTAAATATGTGGAGAATATGGTAGATAGCGAGATAGGGTGAATGGGATAATGTCGTGGGAAATGAGTGAGCTTAGACAGACAGACAGACAGACAGACAGACAGACAGACAGACAGACAGACAGGAAGCGAGGGAGGCAAGCATATAGGCAGACAGACAGACAGACACAACAGACAGACAGACAGACAGACAGACAGACAGACAGACAGACAGACAGACAGACAAAAAACAGACAAATGGCAAGGAAGCAGGCACAGAGACATGAGGGAGACAGACAGACAGACAGACAGACAGACAGACAGACAGATAAGTAGACAGACAGATAAGTAGGCAGGCAGGCAGGCAGACAGACAGACAGTATTGTTTCTGAATATTGATACTTTCGATTCTAGGAATTCCTATTTAATTTTCGGATGTGTCGAAAGTATCGAAGGTACCGATAAAATTTCGATCCTCTTTCAATCCTCAGTACTAAGCGAGCTCCTGGAATTTTCATTGCAAACACTATTATAAGGTACCGATATAAATCGGTCCTGATCCGATCCTC
The DNA here is from genome assembly GCA_033807755.1 of Ellobium chinense. NCBI lineage: Eukaryota > Metazoa > Mollusca > Gastropoda > Ellobiida > Ellobiidae > Ellobium > Ellobium chinense. The sequence continues at coordinate 408,756 of JAWQUT010000079.1, read as the reverse complement.
AGTCCCAAGCAAGCTACTGTCCTCCATAGTCCAAACTCCACTGAAATTCAAAGGTATCGGAAATAGTGAAAGTATCGGAATTATCGAAATGCCAATACGGCACTAATATCAAGTTCAAAATAAGACTGATACCTCCGATAGTTGGAGCCTGAGGGCTTGAGTATCGCGATGCTTCAAAACTCAGATTATATCGGCCTCACCACTAGGGGGAGGAGAGAGTTGAATGAAAAAGGACGGGCGGGGCAAGAGAGAGAAAGTGATCCTAATTAATGGTCAGTAGATATGGGCTATCAAATTTGGTTTAGGCCGAGAGCTGTTAAAACGGGGGAAAAAAAAGATGGAAAAGGAGTCTTTAGGCTAATCAAGTTTACATTGACCGTCATGGACTCGGTGAGGCCAGGCCGGGAACCAAGGAATGAGGACTCTGTCGATAGGTTGCAGGGGCGTCGTTTCTCCCATCTATTCTTCTAACTGATGTATGCTTATTTGTACCTAGAGTACCTGAACTTAAGAAAATTTTTGTTATCGTTATTGCTGTTGTTATTGTTATTGAATGAGGGCGTGTCGATAGGTTGCAAGGGCGTCGCTTCCCCCATCTATTCTTCTAACTGATGTATGCTTATTTGTGCCTAGAGTACCTGAGCTTAAGAGAATTATTGTTATTGTTATTGTTACTGTTATTGTCATTGTTATTGAACAAGTGCGTGTCGATATGCTGCAGGGGCGTCCTATCCCCCTTCTTAGTCTAGAACCTGATCATGGAACCCACAAAGGCTTGTTCCTGGTGGCTCGGCTTATTCCATGTGCATGAGTGTGGGTGTGTCTGTGTATATTCTCGCATGCACGTGTATAAATAGTCGAAAATCAATTCCAACTTGAATTACATTTTCGACATCAAACATGCTGACATTAACGCAAAGGCTAAAGGAAATAGTCTAATGTCTCTTCACACAAATTTGAAATAATGAACATCGTATGATATTTAGTTAACGAACACATAATGAACTGCACTGTAAATGTTGTCTTGAGTAAATATCAAGTGCACCACTACATATCACAGTTTCTGGATGAAGGAGTTTAAAATTTTAATCAGATTCTTTATGTTTGAGTTCTCAAAGGCGTATTCCACACATATGAATTTTGGAAAAATATATGCGATTAAATACAGCCTATTTAGTGGCATTAAGGTGAGAAATTCCTCACATGATATTTAAGACATTTTGTGTGTGTGTGTGTGTGTGTGTGTGTGTGTGTGTGTGTGTGTGTGTGTGTGTGTGTGTGTGTGTGTGTGTGTTTTTGGCTCAGATCAGATTCACGAAGATACATGCCGGGCATTGTGCATTGCCGTAATATAATATAATATAATATAATATAATATAATATAATATAATATATAAAGAGTAGAGATCACTGTGTATTAAACCTGAACAATGGCAAATCTTGGATAGGCCTACCAGCAGCTGCTGTACTCTCACTGCTGTCTAGTTGTCATCTGTAGGCGGACCTAGCTAATGTTTAGGATCTCAATATGTCAGCTTACGTATGATTCCGGCTTCACTTTTGTATTTTTTTTAACTGAACACAACAATATGTCTTAATATGTTTGTACTGTTTATTGTTTATGATGAAGTATTGTTGAATTTGTCGTGTCTTCGCCCTCGCCTTTGATTAAATGTTATTTTGATCACCCATAATAAATATATCATCTAGTGCGGTCTGTGCATGTTTAATAAACTGGTTAACCTTTGTTGTTACTAAAGGCTTTAAGACAAACTTAAAAAAAAAAAAATCTTAACAAAATGAAACTAATATTTGGATTTGACCAGTTATGTAAAATACAATCTAAGAGATGAACACGAACGACATGCACTGCCGTTCTTTTCGCATCATCATGAGTGGCATAAAATATAGGCTATGGTATGTATGTATTTCTGGCATTGTAGAATGCATTCCCTTCTGGGAAAATAAAGGTGGTTCTTGTATTTTATCTGTAGCTTTTTTAATGGCCTGGTGAGGTCGTGGAAAGAGGCTCAGATAATTCTCTCACGGTTTTAAAGTCTTTCGAGTTCCATGATCACATAAGATTATATTATGGTACCCTAATTAGCCTTATATTAATTAATTCTTATCCATGGGTCAGGCGTCTCATTTGACTGTCAGAGAGGAAGTATTACGATGATGTTGTTGTTGTTGTTGTTGGTGCTGGTGGTGGTGGTGGTGGTGGTGGTGGTGTTAATGAGCTTCAGTTGGCGCAGATTTGCATAAAAGAAATGGTAAACCACAATATCTAAAATGAAAATGAAAACAGGACTTTGATTGACCCCGTAGGGAATTTATTTACAATGCCACACAATGTTATACATCTCTTTCATAATACAAACACATAAAATAATACACAATCATATATGTAAATACATAATGTTTCAAATGGAACAAATCTAGATCAGCCATTGAACAATCAAGGGCCTGGGGAGGTTTGACAATGATCGCCTACATTATCTTATTACGAGGAGAGAAGCGAGGTTTCTGGTTTATATATCTGCCCAGTGGCTATCGATTCCGGGGGAAGTTGCATGGGTCTGGGACGTATGAGAGGCTGGGCATTCACGAGGCGGTTTGATTTCTACAGTCGCGGACTCCATTCTAGTCTGCGGGGGAAAAATCACAGAAAATTCAATAGAACTTTCCTCCAGCGGCGTATTGAGGTTAAAGGCCAGAAATAAATAGGGTGTCATGCTGGAACTGAGTCATTTACACGAGTCTCCCTGCGCTGCGTAACGAATATTAACTTCTGATATATGCAATTCAGCGGGCAAAGCGGAGCGGGACGGGACGAGGATGGCTGTTTCTGTCACAGAACCAATGCTATACAGATTCTGTATCCAGAATAGCGAAACCCATGCGAATGTGCCTGAATATTTCGTTCGCGCTGACGTAACCTATCACCTCGTATTAAATAAAATGGGATCAAAAGCATTTTTTTTTACATCTTGGTATCATTTTGATAAGAAATTTAGGCGGACCTTGAAATCAGGAGCAGGATTTATGTGTGAGCTCAAACATATTTAGGCTTTTCGGCTATAGACTACTTTTCCATTGTACATTTGCATTATAGTGTATTTTGCTCTTTTTTACTACATTTTGCCAGCAAAACTGCACACCAAGGTGCTAATAAGAGTGTGTGTGTGTGTGTGTGTGTGTGTGTGTGTGTGTGTGTGTGTGTGTGTGTGTTTCTATTATGGGTGGTGACCTTAAGAAGAAATTACCTCAATATTCGGTTGTTACTTTACTACCAGATTTCACGCATGTTTCTAACATACATTAATGCACACAGAAAAATAGGCATTTTATTTTGCAAAGTTTAATTCTCAGTATATCTATCTGAGAGAGAGAGAGCATGTTGAACGCTACTAAGGATACACTCAGCACCAAACCACAAATGTAACTCTCACAGTATATGCGCAAGCTCTCGAATATAATACTTACGATGGTAACAGATCCCAGCATAAATGCGCAAGTTCTCAGCTAAGCACTAATTCGCAAGTTCTCAACTATCATCGTTGAGACGCATATTATGATATTGGAAGATTAATTGTTGCATGACATTTTAACGGAGGAGGAAGAGGAAAAAGCGAAAGGGTTGGTGGTAAAGTTTCTCTTCGTAGTAATGTATTGATGGAATCACAATTAGCTGCTCTTCCTGTGACACTACCTTTTATATATTATCATGGCGTTCCAGGGTGAAAGCTGGGCGTGCACAGCGTGGTTGTTGTCTGTGAGCGAGTACAATCATCTTCTTCACAACACATCCTTCAAAGTCGGCTTAGCGCCCTCGGGTGCCAATTACGATGATTTTGATCAATGAAACCCTCATGGCCGGAGTCATTATATGCAATATGCACCTCCGGCGTCGGGGATAGAGCTGTGTCAAGTCACTACTTTATTTGAATCGATTCAAGTTGAGTCGTAACTTTGTAAGGGGCAAGTTGATTCATGAAGGCTGTTTTTTTTTTTTTTGCCTCTTCTTCTTCTTCTTCTGCGTTCCTCGGTCACGCCATCATTTTAGACTTGTCCATGAAGGCCGCTGTCCTCTGTAGGTCGACCAGGTCCCACCAGAGTTTGCTCTCGACAGTCGTTTGTGTGGGCCAGGTTTGCTCTCCAAGGTTACGAGGCTGATTCCTGGAGGATGTGTTGAGGTGTTTGGCCTGCAATGCCGCAGAGGCACAGCGGGCTAACACTGAGTCCAGTGCGGTGAAGGTGGGCTTTTAGTCCGCAGTCCCCAGGGCGGAGTTTGAATATTACACTCGGACTTTTCCTGAACAGCTGGTTCATTGGGTCTTGAGGGAGGCTATAGTTCTGGTGCTTGTCTTTTCCGTTGTTTTTTAAATATGGCTTTAACGGTAGTTTTTGCTTCTCCATAGCTCGTAGGGGTGGTTGGTTGTGGTTGTTTGCTACCCTGTTTGGCAAGTCTGTCTGCTACCACATTGCCTGGGACTCCACAGTGTGCTGGTATCCACTGTAAAACAAGGTTGGTTTTCTCTGTCAGATTTGAGAGCAGGGAGGCGATAGCTTGGGAGGCTTTTTTCGCTAATCGATTGAAGTCCAAGTCTTTCGGAAATTACCCTAAGTCGATTCGAGTCGAGTCATTGATATGCGATATGTTCTTTCAAGTCAGTGCAGTAAATTCCGAAAGAAACACTTGCTGTATGTACATCGCACTACCCATTGTGTTGCATGGATCTGTCGTTTTGCTTTCTGTGCATTTACACTTGTCAGTTACATAAGGTTTCAGTTTTTTTTTCTTTAAACTCACACTCCTTTTCGGGCTCCACAGTACTTGGTAGTAATTTATTTTATTAGCTTGTCTGGTTATTTTCCGGTTATTACAACTAAAATGCATTGCATATTTTATATTATCATATAAACATGGCCTATTTCCGGTGATATAAAAGTGTGTAATAATTTTTTGGTACGTCAGACGTTAATAATATTTGACCGTTGACCTACTTACTAATACTTTGATCGGAAGCCTTGGAAACCCCTAGATGTATAAAAATGTGACGTATTTCTTTTATGGCGTCATGAATTCGTGACGTCATTTCTTTTGTAACTATTTTAACTGCCGTGGGGTTTCCTTCTGTCTAAATTTTTTTTTTTTTAAATTTCAGTCTGTCTTTTTTATCGCTTGTCATCGTTCTCTTCACGTTTCAGTTTCAGTTCAGTTAAACATTTGAATTAAATCACTTGAAATGTTACAGTGTTTCTGTGGTCTAAAGTTTCATCGATGGTTGTCAACTCTTTGGATCTATTTTGTGTGGCCTGTGTGGTCACTCAGTTCAGTTGTGATTGATGTTTCTCAAATAGGGTAAGGGCCACTTCAGGGTCCTTTTCACGATTAAAAGTTCCTTTTTTTAAATTAGTTACAGTTTATATGCGGCTCTCGATTACAATGAATGTATAACTCATTTCATAAATCTGATATCAAACAAACACTCATTACAGATCCTCTATTACTGTCATGAATGTTCTTAATGTTAGTATTGTTAATTCTATTCTTCATGCGGTGCATGTGAGACTTTTTTTTTTTAATTCCTGACATGAGCTATTGGGATGACATGCTAGATCAATTAAAGTAAAACAAGTGTTAGTTCCTTTCTTGGCAATCTGGTAAGGGAGTTGGAATAGGTGGTTAGTTTTTAGAGGGAGGGAGGGGAGATACTAAGAAATAAGGGCAATTGTAAGAGTATATTTTATGTGTCTGGTCTAATGGGATGTTGTGAAAACTGCAACTGAAACTGTTAATATTAGATAAGGTGAGTGAGTGAGTGAGTGAGTGAGTGAGTGAGTGAGTGAGTGAGTTGAGTGAGTGAGTGAGTGAGTGAGAGAGTGAGTGAGTGAGAGAGTGACTGAGCGAGTGAGTGAGAAAGAGAGTGTGAGAAAGGGAAAGAGAAAGTTAGTGAGAGAGTGAGACAGGTGGGGGGAAAAAGGAAAGAGACAGAGCTGTCAGTTCCAAAATTTGAGTGTCAGTTATGTACATGTTTTGTTTCCCTTCGTTTTCCATTCTCTCTTTTAACTGGTCTGTGATTATATTGTATGTTGTTGGCATTGGCCTAAATAAACAAACTTGAAATGAAATTTGAAATAATTTAGTATTTTAGTTCTTTTTTTCTGTGCATTACTTGGTTAGCCGTTGTTTTATTATCCCATATATTTCTGTGTGACTTCCAAATAATTTTTATCACAGGTCAAGTCATTCTAGTAGGTAATTCAAAGTCAAGTCGATCCATGACAGCTCTATTTTTTTCTTTAAATCCATTCAAGTTGAGTCACTTTATGACTATGTACGTTTAAGTCGAGTCATTTTTGTGAATCGAATCGTAATCTATTCAATTTATTTGACTCCAATTAGCCGTCTCTCTTCGGGGGCAACAAAATGCAATATATGAACACACGTAAGCAATGTCCCGACGTGAATTGGAAGATGAAAGCGCTTCCGTCCTTTGTGACTGATGGGTTGAGTATTTAGGGACGGAAACAGCGGTTCCTGAAAATGCGAGCGTTTGTTGAAGGAAATAAAATTAGCCTACAGCAGATGCGCCTGCTGAGTATACAGCAGTTAGAAAGGAACAAGGGGATTATGGGTTTGATTTATGCGGATTGCCTCCCCTTTTATCATTTTTTCCCTATGATCTACTCTGAGCAGAGGACTCTATCATTGTAATGAGTTCTTTGTGCTTTCGTTGTTGTTGTTGTTGCTATAGTGGATAGGGGAACAGTTTGTGTAAAGCCATTCTATAAAAATAGAAATGTCCACGCTCCATTATAAGGAGAGGCAAAACCCTCAAATTATGACTCTCTCTTTATAATGACTCTCTTTTCAATCACTCTCTCTTTACAATCGCTCTCTCTCTCTCTCTCTCTCTCTCTCTCTCTCTCTCTCTCTCTCTCTCTTTAAAATAAATATCTTGCCCACTGATATTTTGGAAACTGATAGATCTAGTCCATTAACTTGAAATTTTAACACGGAAGATGCCACTGCTGTGTCACTTTTATCCTAATGAGCATGCATGTACGTTGTCATATATCCCTTTTTGCTTTTGATCTCTTGCTGGTGTATTGGCAATGTTGCATATAAAGATAAAAGGTTTTGATGCATATAT